>JAESVK010000656.1:530101-556957 GCA_017140935.1 Hamamelis virginiana | reverse complement strand
GGAATAATTTTAAAAAAGTTTATAAAGACAAAATACGAGGGTTTTACTCTGTCGTCTTTTCTCAAATTATAGGCACGAAAATATTAATAACTGAGCAAAAGACGAGGGTTCAACACTCTTGCCGTTTCTGAAAATAACGAGGGTGCAAAACCCTTGTAAATTCTCTCGTCGTTGACCAAAAGGCGACGCGCTGTCTCTAGAAAAGATGAGGGTGCAAAACTCTCGTTATTTTGAGAAAAGACGAGGGTGCAAAACTCTCGTCGTTGTTAGAAAAGACAAGGGTGTTGAACCCTCGTCTTTTGTTCAAAATCATGAGGGTTCCGAAACCTTCGTCTTTTTTATCACGACCCTGGAATAGACGACTCTTTTATAACTCTCGTCTTAGCATAAAGATGAGGGTTTACAACCTTCGTTGTAGGCAGTTTTTGTAGTATCTATATATATATATATGAAGACATAATATAGAATAGTACTTGGGTTATTTTCCCAAGTTGGACTGAAAGAACATCTCCGAACATTATATGGAAAGCTTTCAGGCAGTTTTTGAGCTATCTATATACGATTTAAGATAAAAATATACAGCAATCACACTGAGCGAAACATCTTACTTTCAGTCTACTTAGCCTTATTGTTAAGATTCGAAACAGATATCTCATTGGTCGTTGACAAGGATTTGTTCCCTCAAGAAATCTTCAAGTTGGCAACTGCACATGTATGGTTTGAAGTGGGGGGCGTGCCAAAAAGGTTGACCTTACACCATTTCAAGGTAAAAAATTGGTTCGTAGTTAATTGTGAGCCAAAATACTATAATCAAGCAATTATGGAAATTCGGCTTTGCCTCAATGAAGAGGACTTTTAATAAATTATACAAGGAAAAATAATTCTAAATAACTTGAACTATAACAAGTAAAACAATAAATAAAATGTTTCGAAGAAGCCACATAATTATATTATTACCTCCATTTCTGGTACAGTAATTATACACTTCTGTTAAAGTCCTTTGAAGCAATCAGACAGAAAAGGATAAAAGAGAGAGATCTTAGAAGAAAATGATAGAGGGATAAGGGAGAGAGATCTTAGATGAATAGAGAGAGAGTATGGGATGAGAAAAGAAGTCCTAAGTTAAGAGATACATTGAGGTGAGAAGAGATAAAATAAAGATATGCATAAAGACGTGAGTCTTGTGTGGTTGTGGAACCCTTTGCATGGAGGACTCTTCCTCTATTTATAAGCTTGAAGAATAACTGCCTTCCATCCGTATCTAATGAGAAATTTACAAGTGTCACAAGCTTCTGTAGTTTATTTGGAATCCTTATGCTCCGCTGTGTGAGAAAGCTTTACTTCAATATGATTGGCTTGAAAGAAAACTGCTTAACTGTCTTCAACCCAATCACTGAACGACATCTGCCTAATAAAACTGCTGATCCACCACGTAAATTTGAATAATTAAACATTCATATTTTAAATCTACAAACCGATAACTGCTGTTTGATTTTAAAAGGAAACGCACCACTAAATGGGGGTTACCAGCAGTTATTTCAGCATTTTAATCCAGTGTTATGTACTTTATTAAATGCTATTTTCTTATTGGCTCAAAGAATTGAAACTGTCTTCTTTGAAAATACTCGCCACGTGTCTGAATTTTACTGGGCAGTTATTTTTGATGGTAAACATACCTCCCGCATCAAGAGAAACTCTTTTAAGAGTTTTGAATTGATGGGATAGCCCCACGTCTCTTCGACTCTGTTTTCATCATTAGCGACTTTTTAGAGAACTGCAAACTGAGTTCTCTGATTTTATCACTTCTACTCCTTCAACCTTCCATTAAATCAACAATGGCTACTTCTTCTTCTGTTCCTTCGACCATAGAACAATCTTCATCCTTTGCGTTATCACAACTCTTCAATGAAACCCTAAAGTATTGTTTTGGAGATGTTTATCCTCACGTTCTAAACCCTCATTCATCCAATGCCAAATATACGGTTTTAGGGCCATCTTTTAAAAGAGAAATTAACAAAGATTTCACTCCTCACTTTCCATTCCCTGAAGGGCAACAAACTCTACTTCAACAAAGCAAGAAGCTTGAATGGGATGGAAGACCCATTAGACACTGGCGCAAAATAGAAACAGGGTGAAATGCTTGGGTCGAAAGAGCAAAGAGCTTTAAAGAACATGAATGGCATGAAATAGGAATACATGATGCCATTTCTTTGTCTACTAAAGGTTTCCAATGTAATGGTAAGCTCCTTGTAGCTGCTCTATGTTTTTGGTCTCCTACGTTTAATTGTTTCTATTTTCCATGTGGCCCTATGTCTCCTACAATCATGGATATTTGTGAGATTACAAGTGTTTTTCCTTTTGGGTCTGAAGTTACTGCTTTTTTAGCTGAAGGTCAATCTCAAGATTATAATATTCCTTCGAACAAAGACCTTAGCTACTCTACTTTCATTAAAGTTGAAATGAAGAATGATCCCAAGAAATTTTCAAAACAAGAGTATATTTCTTTTCTTCTTTTTTGGATAAACAGAATTTTGGTTTGTTCTTCTTCTCAAAGAATCACTTAGGAACTTCTTTACTTGGCTAAAGCTCTTTCTTCGAAACAAACCATTGTTTTAGCTCCCTTTCTTTTGGCCAATTTATATAAGAGATGTCAAGAAATGCATTCCAAAAAACTGTCTTATCAAATGGGAGGTCCTTTTTGGATTTTACAATTCTAGTTGTATGCATATTTTCCTGAAATTCGGCCTCAATTGATTGATTTGTAAGAGCAAACCTTTGTTAATTTTGGTGAGAGAATGATAATGACTGAAAATCCTCATTCTCTCTCTTTCGAGGATTACTTGAATTTCTTCTTCAAACTGGGTCTTCGAAGAAATGCTTCATTTTTTTAACCATTCTTCGATCCAAAGATTGGGCCTCAATGGTTAAAGAAAATCAAGAATGTTCAAAATCAAGTGAATTACCCTTCATATGTGACAAATTCTTGGGCAAGCTTTCTGATCAGTAGAGATGTCATTGTTTCCTCTTTTGCTACTAGAGGTAGAGCACAGTTTTTTGAATCTCAAGATGAACCATACCTGCCCAATCTATTTGCACGGCAATTTGGCCTTCTTCAAGCCATTCCTCTCCCATATGTGAGTTCATTCAACCCAGATGCTTCCAACAAAATAATTTTCAAATAAACTGAACAAATTCAAAGCATTCTTGCTTTTTATTCTAAGTCAAAATAGTGTTCATTTCTTCTAATTTGGTAAATCAACCATAACTGAAAATTACTTTGAGACTTGGTGGGAGACCAATTGGCAACAAGCATATGGTAGTTTCAATGTTCCACATCTAGCAAAAGCTCTATTCCCATTTGAGCTTCATACAACTGCTTTGGTTGAGGAAGAAGCTACAGAACAAACTACTGCCTTACTTTCAACTCAAGTTCTAGCAGAAAAAGTGAAAAAAGAGAAAAAGGTCAAAGAAACTAATCAAATCTCCCCAAGTAAAAGGAAAAGTAAGTAATTTATAGATCATTACTTTTTTCTTTTAACTATAAAAAATTTTATTATTAAAATCATTGTTATTTCAGGTCAAAGGCTTCTCAGCCAAGCAAGGCCTAAAACTTCTATCACTGATCCATCAAAAATTGTAATTAGTGATGAAGAGGATGAAGAAGAAACAGAAGAGGCTTCTCAACTGGTTCAAAGGAAAAAAGTCCAAATTCAAGAGCCTTCAACTATGCCTGTTCCTCAAATTAATCCTGATATTGTACCTAAGAAAGGAAAAGAGAAAATGTACCCTGATCTCTATCCTGAACAAAGAACAAAAGCCCTCAACAGCCCTTCTCATCTTCTAAAACAAACTGCTGTTTCTTAGAAAGATGAAAATCTTGTTGTTGAAATCCCAGAAGATTTGTTGAAACAAGAAAAGAAAAGAAAAAGAAAAGAAGAGAAAAAGAAAGAAAAACAACTCAGAAAAGAGAAAGAAAGGATTGAAGAATTGGAAGCCAAGGTGGCTTTTTATGAAGCAAAAGCAGAAAGGAAAAAAGAAAAGAAACAAAGAAAAAGACAAAAAACAAGTTGAAGAGGAAAACCAACCTTCAATGGAAATTTTATCTCCAATTCCTCTGGCAACAATGGACACTTCTGGTCATATCACTAGTTTCAAGGTATATTACCACACCCATTTTTTAAAATTTTTGTAAATACTTGTCTAATACACTATGTTTTGTATTTTAAACATACTTCTTTTGTTTAGGCTTCTTCACATTCAGAAGCTCTTCATTCAACTCCTACTACTCCCATATCACCAATATCTCCAGAAGTAAGAAATACAAACTCAACAACGTATTTTTGTCATAGTTATTTTAAAAGACTTACTAATACTTATTATTCCTCAGATCCATGAATTGCTTCAAAGGATGGCTCTACACTTTGAGACATTACCTCCATAATACTATGCTGCTCTTCAAGCCACAACCATTTTGTGAGTGCACATATCTTATTTTATCTTGATTGCAATTTATAGATCAAATACTCACTTTTGATTCATTGACACAATCATCTACACCTATCAAGGTTGATGGTTTAGAAATTCCTGTCAAAGAAAGCATTCCATCTCCTTCAATTCACACTAACACTCAAACTTCTAAAGATGAACAAATGAACTCTCCTATCAAGTTCTTAACTTGTGAAGCTATAGATGAGGTAAATATCCTTCAATTCAAAACTGCATTAACTTTCATAAACCTCTAATGAACATATAATGTCTTCCTTTTAGATAAAATAACAAGAAGAAGCAATACCTGTAGATGTCATTTCTGACCAACTGGACACTTCACCTCTTGATGCGTTGTCTTCAGAAATAGATGACGCTCTTAAACTGGTTGAATTAGCCGCTTCTGCTATTCAGACTCCAGAAGATGAACCAATGGAGGCCTTAACTGTTCATTCTTATTCGACCAAAATCAAGCTCCTATTTCAAAAGTGTTCTTCTATTTCTTTGGATGACTTGAGTCAAACTGACCTTCGAGATGAAATTATAGCACAATGCAATGATCTTCTTCAAGATCTGCAAAATGCATCTCCTTGGTCTCCTACCAATTTGAAATATTTGATTACTCACATGATTTCTCTACTCAAAAACCATGAAGAAATAAAAGTTGAATTAGTTCAATGCAATGATACTTTGGAAGAAATGCACAGCTTTTCCAACCTAGTGAAGGCTAACTTGGATTCTCAAAGAGATGTGGATCAAACTCTTCAATTGATTGATACTAAGATTCAAGCTCTCCAAAAAGAACTACAGGAACTTCAAGTTGAAAAAACTTCGAATCAAGAAAAACTCCTGACTTTGAAGAATGAAGCTCTTCCAATGAAGGAAAAACTTAGATCTCATCTTGACAACAATCCACAAATTGCAAAAAGAAAGAAAGGAAGTTTGCAGTATTTAGACAGCAGCAGTGCAGATTTGGAAAGTTTCAAAAAGTCTTTGCTTAGACTTATTTTGTTTCTCAAGAGGTACCTACAATATTTTGTCAGTTCTTTTATTTCTGATGTAGACCTTTTTCTTCCATCTTTGAATATATATTACTTTTGATGTTGGTTTACATTTTTTTATTTTCCTAAATTATTGGAAAATATTCTTTTAGAAACCTGCCATTAATCTTTTTATTGTGCACAAAATCATTCAAACCTCTTAAATGGTATGCACCACCTTTTAGAACTTTATGGATCTGAAATGGTCATTCCCAGTTTGGTGACCATTTTCTATATTTTTGATCCTTCGATCCAATTGGTAAGACAGTTTTCCATACTAAATTACCTTCTGCAAAGATTTTAATCTTAACTCTCTTGTTATAAGCTCTTGTAGGCTTTTTCTTTTGAATTTGGATTTGATTAAGAGCATCAACCCTTTCTTCATCAATTTTCTCAAGTTCCATAAACATGGATTGATGATAATCTTTCGAAGATAATTGATTTTGTCTAGCTACTCTTAACGAATTTACATTTATTTCCATGGGAATTACTGCATCATGCCCATATGTTAGTGCATATGGTGTTGTCCCAATACTTGAACGCTTCGAAGTTCTATAAGCCCATAAAACTTCTAACAATAACTCATGCCATTCTCTTGGATTATCTTCAATCACCTTTTGCATGGTCTGTTTAATAGTTTTATTTGAAGATTCTGCCTGGCCATTGGCTTGAGCGTAGTAAGGAGTAGAATGAATTAAAGTAATTCCATTTTGATCAGCAAAATCTTTAACTTCACTTCCCACAAATACACTGCCTTAATCTGCAGTAATAGTTTGAGGGATTCCAAATCTACTCATTATTTCCTATATGAAATTAATGATGTCACACTGATTTATTGAAACCATAGGTTTTGCTTCAGCCCATTTTGTAAAATAATCAGTCGCGGCAATAATAAAAGAATGTTGCTTAGATGAAGGATGAAAAATATTTCCTATTAAATCCATTGCCCAGCCTCTAAATGGCCAGGATTTAATAATGGAATTTAATTCAACAGCGGGTCTATGATGCAAATTTCCATGCTTTTGGCAAGCTTGACAACCCTTAGCATATTTAATGCAATATTCTTTAAGAATCGAAGGCCAATAAAACCCATGTCTTCGAATCAACCATCTCATTTTAATACCAGGTTGATAAGTACCACAAGTTCCTTCATGGACTTCTCCCATTATTTTCGTGGATTCTTTTAAACTTGGGCATCTAAGTATTAAGCCATCAGCTCCTTTTTTATATAATATATCATTATACAAAATGTACTTAATAGCTTTAAGCCTTGTTGCCCTTGTTGATTTAGCATTTGGATTAGAAAGAAAACCTATTATTGGTGTTCTCCAGTCCTCTTTGACAACTTGAACTTCATTTACTTCTAAAGGTAAACCTCTGTCCAATAAAGAAGGCAATATTTTCTTTTTATTTTCAAAACATATTTCTTCTTCCCAGGGACTTTCTTTAAAACCCAAAGCAATTTGGGCCAGATTGTTAGCTTCTTCGTTCATGAACCTTGGTATGTAATCGATGACTGGATCATCAAAATTACATAACAAATGTACAACACTCAAGTAATAAGGGAGTAAAATAGGGCTTAAGCATTTATATTCTCCTTTTACTTGGTTTACAATTAATTGAGAATCTCTCATAACCTCAATCATTTCAGCCTTCCATTCATTTAGTATTTCTAAACCGAATACTAAAGCTTCATACTCGGCTTGATTGTTAGTTACATTATGTTCAAGTCTGAGGCTAAACTTGGTCTTAATTCCTTTTGGAGACTCAATAACCACCCCTATTCCAGAAAAGTGATTGGTCTTCGAACCATTAAACCACATTCTCCAAGGAGCAAAACCAATACTAAAAAAGTCAAATTCCTCTTGTTTCACATCAAGGCATGGATGATCAGCCATAAAATCTGCTAAGGCCTGACCTTTCATAGCCTTTTGAGGCATGTAAACAAAGGCAAACTTTGTTAAAGCCAGAATCCATTTCCTGGCCAATTCTGTTATTTAACAAAGGTCTAGATAGTATGTATTTAATTAAATTAAACTTTGATAAAACAATAACATTCATTGGAAACAAATAATACCTAAGTTTCAACGCAGCAAAATATAACACTCCTACAAAAACTGTCAAAGGGGACACTTAAAAAGTGTCCCCATAGGTGTTTGGTGAAACTTTGGGAAGTGTCACAAACAGCTATGTCACTAAAGGTGACCGCCTCATAGGGGACACTTTTTAAGTGTTCCTGATATGTCCCCAACAGGAACACTTTTAAAAGTGTCCCCTATGAGGCGATGAATTGCGGCACTTTAAAAGTGTCCCCTTTGAGGCAGTGAATTGCGATACTTTAAAAGTGTCCTTAATATGTTCACAATAGGGACACTTAAAAAGTGTCCTCATTTACTCCTTTTATTTTTTTTGTAGCAATTGCTTCACAATTTTTATATGCCATTAATATATGCTATTAAATCATATATATTCACTAATGGTTGTTCTAACATGCATTCATTTCTGCGCACACAATATTAAAATATCCACACTAATATATTATTATATAATACTCATAAAAAAAAAAAAAAGAACCCACATGCATTTGCAAAATATATATATATATATTAGTATCACCAAGTCAACACTTTGTTAATTAATATTGAATCTTCTAATTAAGAACCAAAAGTATAACAATTTTTGCATAATCTACTTTTTACAAATCCTTGAACTGCGCGCAATCTTCATGTAATCAACAAAATGCGCATCCATATATATTGCAATCATTCGGCCCCTGCATTAAAACATAGAGTTGCACTTATGATTTCATATTGCAATTGATATATAAAGTTATATTTCATGAAAAATTAATTTACCATCAATCATTGGGAATTGATGCAATGTTGAATGCCATGGAACAATAAATATTACACTCAAAACAATGGCTGATAGGAACAACACATGCTATTCAAATCGAGCACAATACCGGTCACCAGACCAAAAATCTAAGTATATCATAACAGGATAAGATAACAATAAAGCAATTTTTGCATAATCTACTTTAGAGAGTACTAGCTAACAACAAGACACTTAAATTGACCGGGTGTATCCAAACTCCACAGTCTATCTCTTTAAGTGAACATCAACTCAACTTTTTCTAATGGAAAATTATATCAACATCAATTCATGAGGAGCATATAGTTTACACTTTACACACATATTATTACTTTAGTACGGATTTCTAAATTAACAATTTGAGTATTGGCCTCATCTCAATACACATATCCATGTTTGTGTGTGTGTGTGCTTGAAGCTCCTCTAGAAATTAAACGAATAGTTTGAAGATGTATTTGAATAGCTCCACTGAGCCTGTTCGAGGTCAAATAAGTTTTACCAAGACCAGAATTTTGTTCATTCACTTCAGCAAATGATGCACCCAACCAAATTGTTGGACTTCCCAAATATCCCCTAAATATGGACAAAGACTCAAAAGAAAACATGCATATCATCAATCCACAGAGAAGCATTTGATGATTACGACAAGTTCTATTTTAATACATAAAGGTATAAAGTTCAACAGTGATGTCTTTCCAGAGTATGATAAATATTATCTTTATAATTACTAGAGTAAGGCATGTGTGGAACTGTTACAAATTTTTTTTGGAGGGGGAGGTGGTGTTGAGGGAGAGTCACATGGGGATAGTTGCCTCAAACTATTTACCAAAAAAATAATAAATAAAATGGTGGGGCAAATTTAAGACACAAGGGTGCTTACCTCGAAGAAGTTATAAAAGTAAATTTCGTCATGGGTTTGGGGGCTTAATTTTTTACATTTCATAAGTGGAGATTAATCTGAAGACCAAAACAGAGCCTAACTTAATCTAATTACATGACCAAAATATGTGACTCCAAGGGTGTTCGGACACACATGAAAATAAGATAATCCCATCTCATTTTCTCAAAGCATGTAAAGTGAATCGGATCTGTAAAACTTCTTTAAAATAACATTGCCTACGATTTCAATTATCAAGAAATGACATCACTATATTTTCCCTGACAAATTTGTTTTCATTTCAAATACGTGACTTACATATTGTTTTTGAGAAATAGTCTTCATAACAAACACGTTAGATGTAATGCAACTATCAATTGAAACTCAAATTGACTATTTGTTTCGCAAGTATAAAATTAGGGTTTTCTTCTTGTTTGCTAAACAAAGCAGTCAGAGGCCTAATCAAACCCTAACAATTAGGGCTCCGATTGAATTCGCCACATTGAACCGAATCAAGACCTATTATCAGTATTCAGTACATTAAAAAATCAATGAAATTTTTATTCCTTGTTCTGTTCACAGAGTGATAGTGAAAACGAATAGAAACGACACATGTTTGAAGCACCGATCAACAAGAAAGATTGAAATAAATTGTAAGAAAGTGAAAGTAATTTGAGAGAAAGGGAGAGAAAATACTACCTGGCAACAAGAAAGATTGATGCTACAGAGTATAATACACAACATGCTTGACAGATGAGAGAGAGATAGAGAGGACTTGCGTTTTGGTTGAGGACGGCAACAGACAGAGGGGTCGGCGAGCTCACGACGGCAACGAGAAAGAGGCGACACAGAGAGAGAGAGAGAGGGGGAAAGGGTTAGGGTTTGATGAGGGAGTGTTTGGGGGGTTTGAAGAGTAAAGTGGATACGGGAAAGACCAAAAAGCTTTTGAAAACTTTAGCGGCAAATCAAAAGTTTTTTAGATCCAAACCCGAAATCTCAAGTGCCAAAACCCAAACGGCTGCCTTTAAGATGTTTGATTCAATTTTTTAATATTATTATAGTATTTTAAATATATATTTGAAAAATTATAGAACACAGTTTAGAAAATATTTTAAAAAATTGACAGTTGTATTTGATAAAATTTTTCTGAATTTCATGCTCTCCAAAAATCATAGTGATCGAATGGTCAGTTTTTGAAAAAATCGACGAAGAAAAATGGTGATATTTTGAATAACAAAAGTCACAAATTTTTATATTGACATTTCACATAAATTGACCGTTGGATCACTATGATTTTGGCGAGCATGAAATTCATAATCAGTATATCTAATCCAATGGCCAGTTTTTTAAAATCTATTTTGTAGTTGTCACTACATGTCACCTTACCAATAGTTTTACGAGTAATTTGAAAAATCTCAATCTAAAAATGTATTTTGAGAAATTCACCGTTAGATTAAATAATCTACTTATAAATATCAAGTCTACCAAAATTCAAGCTAATCGGACACTATCAGTCATTCGATCCATTCTAGTTATTGATGAAGTAACTATTAATCTCTGATCGACTTGATATTTTGTAGACATGATGTATATGAGATGAACATTTAATTCAATGGTGAGTTTCTCAAAATAAACTCATATTAGATTTTACAAACTACTGGTAAAAGTATTTGTAAACGGATCTTGCCCCTTTATATAAATAGGCAATGTTTTAAAACCTGGACCGTTCATCGAACCGGAAAAGTAACTGGGTTAAGGGTTATCCGGTTCAACCATCAAGTCAACCGGGTTGAACCGTGACATCACCATGACGTCATAAATTTATTATTATTATTTATTTATTATAATAAAAGTTGTAAAAGATTCAAAATATAATTTTTTTTTTTTAAATGTCTGTAGAATCAATTCATATATTTGAATTTATGTGTAGTCATTAAAATAGAAAATTGACAATTACTCACAAATAGCGACACTTTTCTAAAGTGTTGCTAATACTGCATTTATAGGGACACGTTTATTAAAAGTGTCTTTATAACATGAGCTAATAGGGACACTTTTAAAAAAAGTGTCACCTTAAGTAATTTTTTTTGGACATTTACGCGACACTTTCCTAAAGTGTTGCTAATACTAGGTTAATGGGGACACTTTAATAAAAGTGTTGCAAAACATGATCTAATAGGGACACTTTCTAAAAAGTGTTGCATGAAGTAACTTTAAAGGACACTTACCAAAAGTGTCCTTAATGTGCAAAAAAAAAGTGTCCCCTTTGACAGTTTTTGTAGTAGTGATAATGTAAGGCACAATTTTTCTATTGATAAATATTTGCACTCAATACAGTTTAAGGCCCTACTTAGATAGTATATGGCCTGATCTCTGAAACCATCATTATCATGTGCTAAAAAACAACCAATGGACTCCTCTGCTGCTGAAATGTATAACTTCAAAGGTTTATCCAACCTTGGTGGCATCAAAACCGGTGGATTAACCAGATAAGTTTTGATAGCTTCGAAGGCTTTCTGATGCTCTTCAGTCCATTTGTACTCATCTTCATTTCGCAGCTTTAAAAGTGAAGAAAACATCTGGTTTTACCTGCAGCATTTGAAATAAATCTTCGAAGGAAATTTAATTGCCCTAAAAACCTTTGTAATTCCTTTTTAGTAGATGGAGGCTTTGCATTAATAATTGCTTTTGCTTTATTAGAATCTACTTCAATACCTTTCTTGTGTACTAAGTAGTCTAAAAAGTTTCTAGCCGTCACACCAAAGGCACACTTCTGTGGATTCATTTTTAGCTTATAAAGCTTCATTCTTTTAAATACATTTTCTAAATATTCTAAATGATTTTCTACATTATTTGATTTAATAATCGAATAAAAATAATTTTGTTAATTCCAAACAAAGATGTTCTCCATTTATAGACATTTTGATCATTTTGAATGTTTTGATTTCTATGTCTTTTACATGGGAAATGAACATCATGGAATTCAACTTCAGCTTCTTGAATAAAAGGAAAAGGATTATTATCAATTCCCATAGATTCTTCCTCTTTGTTTGGGAATTTCAAATTTCCTTCATGTATTTGTTCTTGTATTACATTTCTAAATACAATACAATTACTTGTTGAATGCCTCCAAGAATTATGCCATTTACAATATTCTTTGTTACCTATTTCTTCAAATTTTGGAATATTATGACCTTTAGGTAATTTTATAAATTAACCAAAAATAGAAAATCTTTTTTGGGTTTTTGACAATATGACTCCAATTGAAAAACAATCAAATCAAAAATAAATCTTAACTACATAGTTTAGCTTTAGGAACAAGATATAAAGATAAAGAAAAGCAATCATAAGCTAACTATGGATAGTTTAATGTCTTTTCGGACAAGGATAGTTTAACGTCGTTTCGGACGTGGGCTAGTTTAACATCATTTTGGACGAATGAACTCACATTCACCAGAGGGAGTAAGGGGAACCTTTTCCTAGAGAAGGATTGAGGTTGAAGAACTTTAAATCCTCTTTCCTAATCCAAAGAGCCCTAATGTTGGATGGCTTTGAAGCTTCCTTGACTGTAGGAGTTGACTTCATTTTCCCACTAGAAGTCAAGTCAACTCGTGTCCTAGGGGTCCTAGACATTCTTGGAAAATTTATGTAGTCTCTCCTATACAAGTTATAAGGAGTGTCCCTATTCTAAGCTAATGAAGATTGCTTCAAGTGAAAGCAATGTGGTCGAATGTGACCTTTCTTACCACAATGATGGCAAGTGGGAATGAAACTAGAAGCACGATATGTAACATGAGACTCACTTCTAGATGTAATCCTAGAGGTCTTCTTGAGACTAGGACAATGAGGCCTAATATGACCCAAAACTCCACAATGAACACATTTTGGAACAAACTTTTTCTTGGGAGTTTGGTCACTTTTAGGTGTAGGCTTCATTAAAGGTTTCTCTGCCTTAGACGTGGATCGCTCAACTTCACCTAAAATAGGTTTAGTCTCACAAGAGATAGATCCTAACTCTTATCTTCTTACATTCCGCTTAACAGTCCCTAACAAGTCAAGTAATTCACGCCGTCTTCAAGCTTCTTCTCGAACGAGTACAAGAACGAGCACAATCTTCACCACGTACCGAGCTCCATGATACGTCTTCGCAATCCACAATGTACCAACAGTACATCAACACCATAACTGACGGCAGCCACCGGAACTCCACCATCAAACCCAACCACTTTGGAAATCCACCAAAGCTAACAATGGCGAGATTCGATCCCTTGAATCCCTCTAGACAAACTAGGTATGGTTTTACAACTTCTCTAGATCAAAGATAAAAAAGATATGAAAGAACATGCAACTATAAGCTAAGCACTATGGAGAAGATGTTGCATGTTATGGAGGCTAGGGTTTCACAATCATGGAGGCTAAAGATGAATTAATAAATTTCCTCACATGTAAACAAGGCTCCCCACTTCTAAACTAGGCTAAAGCAGCCTATATATAACCCTAGCAAAGTTACCTAAACTTGTAGAAGTTGTTATAGTTCAAAACACATCAAAATCTGCAAAAAAAAATATAAGATTTTCTGAACTTTAACGAGTTGGGTTGATCCAGCCTTTTTAATAGGATCGATCCACCCTCTTCTACAAGTTGGATCGATTTAGCTTTACGGGTAGGATCGATCCACTTTTTCAGGATTGTTAGCATTTTTTCAAAAAACTTATTTTCAACTCTTTTTGACTAATTTTCACTTGTGGACCATTCCTAGGTATATTAGGCATTCTAAACCACCTAGAAGCATATAAAAACCTAGGTTAAAGTCACTCTAAAATCACCTAAAGTCCATGAAAACCTAGGTGCAAAGCCCACTTACCATCCTACAAAGGAATCGAGACATTTGAACAACGAATCAAGCAAGCTTCGATCTTGATCTTCAAATAATCTTCAAGTAAACTTCATCTTGAGCTCTTCGATGCTAGATGGCTTGTGAAATAACCAAATAACCTAAACCAATACAACTCAACATATGTTTTGGAAATCGGAATTAGCCAACACATGAATAAAAAACCTAACACTTGGCATCCTTTTGCATATTCCATGCAATCCTTAGCCATTAAAGGCCAATAATACCTATGCCTCCTTATTAACCATTTCATCTTAAAACCTGACTAATGAGCACCACAGATACCTTCATCAACTTCTTCCATTATTGTCATGGTTGAATTTTTATCAATACATCTCAGTAGTAGTCCCTCTGTAGTTTTTCTGAATAATTCTCGTTGATAAAACACATAATGAATGGCCTGCAGTTTAATCTTTCGAGGCACTTCTTGATTTGGATTATCCAAATAATTTCTTATTAGAGTTCTCCAATTAGTTTCTTCCTTATGTACTTCCATAGGAATCCTTCTTTGGGCTAAAACTGGGATTACTAGCCTATATTGCATTATTTCATCTCCTACTATAGTTTTAAATCCAGAGGCATCTTGGGCCACTTTATTGGCCTCTTCATTTTCATTTCGAGGTATATAAGTAATACTTACTTCCTCGAACCAATGTAGGAGATGCTTTGCAACTAAATTATAATGCAGCAAGTTCTCACTTGAACATTGATATTTATCTTGAACCTGTTTGATTATTAAATGTGAATCTCTATAGATTTTAACTTTGGAGACTTTCATTTCTCTTAGGATTTCCAAGCCTAACACTAAAGCCTCATACTCTATTTGGTTATTGGACAACCTTTCTTGGATCCTAACTCCAATATTGGTTTGAAGGCCCATATGAGATTCCAAAATAATCCCTATACCAGAAAACTGGTATGTATTTGATCCATCAAACCAGAGTTTCCATCCTTTAGTTGTTAAAAAAGCAACCAATTCATCATTTGGAATCTCCATGGTTGGATGGTCAGCAACAAAATCGGTCAATGCTTGGCTTTTTCCTACTTTCTAAGGGATATAATTTATGAAAAACTCAGTTAATGTGATCATCCATCTTCCTATTCGATTGTTAAGGATTGGTTTAGTCAGCATGTATTTTATCACATCAACCTTAGATATTACCAACACACTTCGAGGCAACATATAGTATCTTAATTTAACAGCAGCAAAATATAAACTCAAGCATAATTTTTCAATTGATGAATAATTACATTCACATTTGCTTAAAAATTTGCTTAAATAATAAATTGCTTGCTCATTGCCTTCTTCATTATTTTGAGCCAACATGCTTCCAATTGACTCTTCTGCTGCAACTATATATAACTTTACTGGTCTTTGCAATGATGGGGCCATTAACATTGGGGGAGTTGTTAGGTATTGCTTGATGGCTTCGAATGCTTTTTGGTGCACCTCCTCCCATTTGAAGTTATATTCAGCTCGAAGGTTTAGCAATAGGGAAAATATTTTTGTTTTCCCAGCAGCATTAGATATGAATCTTCTCAAGAAATTCAATTGCCCCAATAATTTCTGCAATTCTTTCTTGTTCGAAGGTGGTTCTGCTTGTATTATGGCTTGAGCCTTGTTAGCATCCACTTGAATTCCTTTCTTGTGAACTAGATATCCCAAGAAATTTCCTACGGCAACCCCAAATGCACACTTTTGCGGGTTCATCTTAAGCTTATATGCCCTCATTATTTCAAAGGCAGTTTCCAAATGCTGCAAATGGGTTTCTTTGTCAGGGGACTTAATAACAATATCATCAATATAACATTCCATAAATAGGCCTATAAAATATGAAAAATTGCATTTATTGCCTTTTGGTAAGTGGCTCGAGCATTTTTTTTAAACCAAATGGCATGACTATCCATTCGAAAGTGCCTAGCCCAAGACACTTGAATGCCGTTTTATAGATGTCTTCTTCTGCTATGAAGATTTGATTATAGTCAGAATGTCCATCCATCATAGACAACATTTGGTTTCCCGATGCATTGTCTAACAGCATGTCAATGACTGGCATAGGGTACTCATCTTTAGGAGTGGCTAGATTTATATTTCTAAAATCTATGCACACCTAACTTTGATATTTTTCTTAGTTACAGGAACTATGTTTGACAACCATTCTATATACTTGGCTGTTCGAATGAACCCTACCTTCAATAATCTTTCTATTTCTTCCTTTACTTTGGGGGTGACTTCTGGAGACATCATTCAAGGAGGCTGTTTAAAAGGTCTAAATCCTCCCTTGATAGGTAATTTATGCTCCACCTGTTAGTATTATGCCCTAAAGGCCAATCTTTGTATTGATTTTAGGACTTTGACATTCATTTATTTCTTTTATTAAATATATTGATTGGGCAAGTTTATTTATTATTATCTTCATTCTTGTATGTTTGAATAATAATTATCCATAGATTAAATGTTGAGAAAATAATTACTTAAGAGTTGAGATAAAAGAGACTTATATTTCTCATAACATTAATCTTAAATATTCCTAGTTGTAGGTTTATCAAATGGGTAATGATAAACCAATAAGACTAGCACATGTTATGTTTGCTCAATGTGAGGATACTAAGTCTCAAGTATTTGTATAGAGACATTAAAGCAAACCTGTGGGTGCTTATTAAAGAACAAAGTACACTGAATGTTATCGACATAAAGTTTACTAGATGGAGTTTTATTTATCTGTCAAATAGTAACTTACTAGTTACAGTGACATAAGTAATTTTTAGACCTGAGGCATCATAGTTATCTTGTATTTGGGACATTAGGGTTTAATGATATACCTTACATATCCTATCCAAGGTCAATGTAAATATAGTTGTATCTATTGGTCCTAATGGTAGAAGTATGGAGATAGGTGAATGCACAACAAGGAATCCATCATTCTCAAATAAAGAGAGAGAATGTCCTATGTAATCTTTACTGATATAACTCATAGGAATCTCTAGCTAAAGTAGAGTGACTTTGAAAAGAGTTTTCAAAGGGCACTTAAGTGAGTTGATATCATAAGATGATTTACATATAATTAAGTTGGTAGTTTAACAGTCATTCATACTATAATAACTTAATTGGGACATTGTGTGAAGGAATGATCTTATTATGTCTTAACTGTTAACTGAAGGGTTCACTTTATTTATTTCACAGTGTTCAGAGTATGTCATGATATGCTGCTAGCTGTCACTCATGACTAGTAGAAGCCCAAAGAATGTATATTGATATTTATTCTTCATAAGGGAAATTAGAAAGAGTTTCTAATTGAACCCAAGTAGAAAGAGTTCTCCTTAGGGACATGTTTGATGTCCAATTCTTACTACTGAATACATGTGAACCTAAAAGGTCACACACCCATAAGCATATGTGTATGTTGGTTAAAAAAATGAGAAGGAAAAATCAAATTTAAAGTAAATTTGAAGCCATTTGTATTAAAAGTTAAAACTTGAGGCAATTGTGCAATTATGTAATAATTACACAATTCAAATTGGGGTTGGAAACCCTAGGGCCCGTCACTTAAGTTAGCTCTATTTAATTAGAGTTAGCTTGCATGCTAGCACATGCAATTGTGAAGGGAAAACCCCTAAGACCGGCCACTTGATAGTGCTATCCTCTCTCTCTCTTCTTGGCTTCTTTTTTTAGGGTTTTGAAGGAAGGAAGCTTGAAGAACATACACTTGCTCAGTGTGGATACTTTTGGAGGCCATTCACGTACGTGGCTTGAATCATATTGCGACTTAAAGGCTATCAAAGTAAGTTCTTAAACAATATTTATAGTTAGTGTTGTCCCAAATATATAACCATAGAGGGGGTGAATAGGGTTTATGGCAAACTTTGAGTAAAAATTACCAAATAAAATTATGATTAAATTAATTTCAGTAGAAGTACAAATATGTAAGCAAGTAATTGAAATGAAAGAAAGAGAGAAAACAAACACAATGATTTAACGTGGTTCGGACTCCGCCTACATCCACGCCTTAAGCACTCGGTCTAAGGATTCCACAATCCACTAAGGATTACTCCTTCAAAGTGGAGAAACCTTTACACAGCCATCTTTCACGGGTGGAAGAATCTCACCAATGCTCACAAAGAACATTCAAAAGTGCTAAAAAAGAACACTCCACAGTAGTGACAAAGAACACTCCCACAAGGCTCACCAAGAGCACTTAATACAATTTTACAAGATGAACAAGAGTTGTTTGTGTACAATAATGCTTCAACAAGCTGATTTACACAAGTATAAGCTCAACTAATAGCCTCTCAAATGATTAAAAAAAATAGCTCAAGGATTTGTAAGAGAAAGCTTTGAATGATGAATGCTCACAATGAATGCTCTTGACTAATGTTGGATTGATAGCAATAAATGAGAAACATACCTCTATTTATATTGATTTAGGTCTAAAATGGCCGTTTGAAACCCTCTTGAATCTCATTGGAAAGAGGGGAGCAGCAGGCCACGATAAATGCTTCATTTGCCAAAAGAAGAAAATGTCATTTTGTAATTGCAGAAGCATTAGTCGACTAGGTAAAGGTGTTAGTCGACTAGCAACTTAAAAATTAAAAGCTATTAAGTTCCCGGACATGGTTAGACGACTAGGCAAAACTAGTTAGTCGACTAGCTTAGTTAAAAATCAGTTATGAAAATTTTTCGGGCACGATTAGTCGACTAGACAATGAGATTAGTCGACTAGCTAAACTGCTCCGTATTTCTTTAGCTACTGTATCCCTCTTAGTCTACTGGGCAAGGGAGTTAGTCGACTAGGAGACCAGTTAGTCGAGTACTCTATATGTTTAGTCGACTAGGACAAGTTGGTTAGTCGACTAGGCATGTTCTTAAGCTAATTATTTGATATTCTTAAGTCCAAATCAACTTGTAACATCTAAAGTAGTTAACTAAACATTCAAAAGCATTTATGACTAAGTTATAAGGCTTTTTACAAGTTTTCCAAGTAAATGTATGCTAATGCAATGTGAGAAAACTTTTTGTGTTGAGATATGCAAGGTTAACCAATTGAGTTGCCTTACATAAAACTCCTAAACATCTTGACTTCAAGGATCTTCAAGGAATGGCTTCAAGATGTTCTCCATAAGCTTCATGATCCAAAGATTTTGAGTATTTGCATAATTTAGAAGCTTGAGATATGTTGATGAGCTCCAACAAGATATGTCTTTGATTCTATAGAGACAAAAACACTTAACCATTTGTTAGTAACTAAAGTAATGTTGTTGATCATCAAAATATGGTCAATGAAGTTAACCTTAGGGCTAACAATTAGGATTGATTGTGATGCATCAAAAGCATGTTTTGATCATGGCTTGATGGAAATCAATGAACGAAAAATTTAAACTTCCGCTGAGTCCTATGTTGATTTCCTTTCACCACCAAGGTTCGATCCAACCCTGGTAATTGATCATACCCCCACGCAAAACAATCTTTGTATTTTTTAAGCAATTCGACCAATTTTTCTTTGTCATCTTGCTCTAAAAGGCGACCGACAAAAGTAGTTTATGGTCTTTCCACTGCCCGTAGATTTATTTATTCTAAAGGATCCTGTTGTTGTACTCCCCGAGCCTTTTGCTTTTGTTCCTCTACCATGGCTGCTATTTCAAGCAATTGCTCTTGCACTTTAGCAGCTGCCACTTTCCTTAAGGCCATTTGAATGGCCTCGAGCTGCTCTGGTATCTTAGACTTCTTATTCCGCAGTTTTATCATCATTAAAAACTGAGAAGAGTTGTGAAAAGAGTCGGTCCCAGTCTTCTTGCAAGACTCCCTCAGGCATGAAACTTACCTTGATGGGACCTAGATCATCTTCATATAATCGAGCTTTTGCAATGCTCAAATCAGCTCCAAAAGGCCGTTGATCAGCCTACACCACTTCTACATGTTGCTCATCATTAACTAACAGCAACTTCTGATGCATCGAAGAGGGAACACATTTATTGGCATGGATCCAATCTCTTCCTAATAATGTATTGTAGTTATCTTTCTCATCTACCACAAAAAAAGCTGTCATAGATACCTTCGACCCTACTACTAATTCTACAGGCAGTATTCTTTTGGCTTTTTTACCTTCTCTAGTAAATCCCGAGATTACTACCTCAGTGTTGGTCAATTTCATGTCCTCTTTTGCCAACTTTTTTATAGTAGCAGTAGGCATGATGTTGACAGATGCCCCATTATCAATGAGGACCCTATTAATTTAGACCCCGTCAAAGTAAGCCTGTATGTAGAGAGGCTTAATATGTTGGGTCATCTAATAAGTGGGTGGTTCGAAGCTGTAGTAGAAGTCTTCTTCAGCTTCTGTAGCTCCTAATTTTGGATAGTACCCCTGCCAATCTTCAACTTACCCTTCTGTTTCTGAAGGTTAGTCAGGTTTAGAAGCAAACACAATGGGTAAAGTAAAGGCCATGTTGACTTTGGCCTCAGTAGGTATGGACCCAAACTGCACTGTTCCTTCTTTTGGTTTGATCTCATCTACCTCTTGTTTTTGCTTTTCAACTTCCTATTTTTCTTTGACCTGAACCCTTTTGTTTTATTTTACCTCGATATAATCCTCTTCCTTTTCTTCATATACTTCATCATCAGATAATCTTTCTCTATCGAACCTTGAATTTGTTCGAAGAGTTGGCTGATGGTTGGCCATGTCTTTTAATTCCATGAGCTGATTTCTTTGCTGTCTTTCTGTAAACTTTCTTTGCTCTCTTCCTTTCTGAGTTTGAGTCATCAAAGGAACATATTCCTCTTCTTGAGTTTGAGGATGCTTCAGGACATACCAATGGTTGGTATCCAATTTGGGAGGTTTTACTATTCTAGGGACTTGTTTTTCTTGGCACTGTTCTGCCATCAATGGAGATTCTACTGCCTCCTCGTTATATATCCTTTGTATTTGTTCATTTTATTGCTCGAGCAACTAATTAAGGGAGTCATTTCAAGGTATGCACCCTTTTGTTGATGGCCTAAAATCCTTTGCTTGTCCTTGCATTACCCCATATTTCTTTATTGGCATGTTATGTTCTGGCCTCACATAAGTATATTTCTGGTAAGGCCATGTGTTGTTTTGCCTGCCAATTTGAATTCTTAGTGGAGTGTTAATCCTGGGATTTCGAACGATTAAAGGCTTCTTCACAGGGTGCCCGAACCTCTGGTAGGCCATATGGTTTGGCCTTCTTTATTCTTCTTAGTAGTAGGGCTGTTGCTGGAAACTCCCTCGAACCTGTGGATTCACCACTCTATGGTTTTTTTTCTTTTGGTTCAATATTGAATTTTCATTTCATTGCCTTGCTGGGTAGCTCAACTTTTCCTTTGTATTTTTCTTGGCAAGCTGTAGCTCCTTTGCCACAGCTGATACACATCTTGTCCATCAAATCTTCAACTCCTGTATATGGGGAAGTAGCACTCCCTTCAGTAGAAGCCTCTGCTTGGGCTTCCACATACACGTTGGCTCAAACCATTAATCTTGGCTTTCCTGGGCCAAAAACTGGCCTCTGTTCTTTCCCTTTGGCCAAATGCACAGTGTTCATCTCGACCTGTAGCTCATGGACATTAGAAAAAGGGTTTTCATTGACTATCATAGCAGGAGTAATTTCAAGAAAAATTAACAATCCTTTCCTAATATTTCTTGGATAACATTCCTAAACACTACACAGTTGATGGTTGAATGTCTCCGAGAATTGTGCCATTTACAGTATTCTTTATTTCCTAATTCATGGGCACTTGGAATTTTATGTCCTCGAGGCAGTTTAAGAAACTTGCCTTTTAGTAGATGATCAAAGATTTCATCTGCTTTGGTAATGTCAAAAGAATACTGCTTCAGGGGAAATTCTGAGTCACCTCGAGGGACTATAGGATTGTTTTCGACCTTTACTAAGGCATCACAAGTGTAAGGTCTTTTCCCTATTAATTTTGTAGCATCTATCTCGAGGTTTGGATCATGATAATAGGTCTTGTAAGAGGAGTTCCTCCTATGTGATTCTTCCCATAGCAGTACTTCATACCTATAGATCTTTGAAGTCAGTTCGAATAGGTCTCTAAAGTCTACATCATCGAACTTTTTCCTAAGTTCGAAGGTCAGGCCATTTTGGGCCAATTTAACAAATTCGGCCTCGGGTAAGTTTACCCTACATCTATTTTTTAGCCTTTTAAACCTATAAATGTATTGAGAGACATCTTCTTCTTAGGATTGTCTCAATCTGGCCAAATCGGCCATAATTACTTCTGGCTCAGTTCGAAGGAATTAGGGATGAAACATTCCTTCAAACTGCTGCCAAATTTTAATTAGCCCTGCTGGAAAATTGACATACCAGGAGAAAGCCACCCCAATTAGGGAGCTTGCGAACATCCTTAATTTGAGGTATTCGTTATTCCCAACTTTTCCACATTGTCCCATAAACCTTCCTATGTGTTCTATTGTCGATTGTGACCTATCTTCTGCAAAAAGGGTAAATTCTAGGACTTTAAATCCTCTAAATCCTCTAGGGAATTCGAAGTCCCGATCTATCCATTCTGGATAGGGTTTTCTATAAACAGGAGTGGTTACCCCTCGAGCTAGAGGACCTACTATCTCTTGGACAATTTCAACTATCCTATTTCTATCATCCATATTATGAGGCCGATGTTCATCCTCCCTTTTTTCTCATTCTTTTATGGAATCTCTTGGAGGGATCGGCCTGCCTCGAACTGGTCCTCTTTTATGTTCTGGGAAGTCGAATCCCATGCCCCCATTTCCCTTTGTAGGGTTCTGCTGATTTATTATGGGTCTAATAGGGTTATTATTTCTTTTCCTAGGGCCATATTCTACTGGCCTTCTATTTTTAGGAGTATTATCATCCCCTGCTTCAACCATTTGAACCCCTTGGTTTTGTGATATTTCTTTTGTCCTAATGGGCATTCTATCTAGCACCATTGCAGTATGGTGCTCTAGAGCCCTTTCTAAATCAATCTTGTTTTGATTTTTTATGTTGTTAGAGAAAGTTTCAAATAAAGGCCGACTTTTTGTCGGCTCCTTACTCTGCTCAGACCTTTCCAGCAATTGTTGCAATATTGCATTTGTTTGCTTGGTGCTAGCTTGTAACAATTCATTTGTTCTTTGTGCTAATTTAATTGATGTTTGTGCTAATTCATTCGATCTTTGTGCTAAAGCTTCTTATCTCTGTACTAATTCATTTGTTTTTTGAGCTAAAGCTTCTGATTTTGCCAAAGAATTCCTTTCTTTTATTGGGTGGTCTGTTTCAGAGTTGTAACAATTCATTATTTCTTTGTGCTAATTCATTCGATCTTTGTGCTAAAGCCTCTGATCTTTGTACTAATTCATTTGTTTTTTGTTCTAAAGCTTCTGATCTTGCCAAAGAATTCCTTTCTTTTATTGGGCGGTCTGTTTCTGAGTCACTATACTCAAGACTTGCCCCTATCGCCATTTCATTATTTGGCGTAAGATGATTCTACTTGTTTACTTATAGTGTTAAAAGCCATTATACTTGACTTGTCCCACCAGGTGTGCCAAAATGTTGATCCAATTATAAATTTTTAGGAGTTTGAACCACTGCAAGGTAGTTCGAATCACTATTTAAAACCAAGTGATGGGGTTCGAATGCCTCAATCAATAGGATTTTTTAGAAAAACAGTTTAAGCAAATTAATCCTTCAAACACTTTACAAGTACATAGTAACAAAATAACCGAATAAAAGGATAAACAATTTAAACCAACCAAACTGAAATAATATAAACTTTATAAAAATGTCATTGGTACGGCTCAAGCTATTCTCAAACCCTTTAAAACAATTCACTAATGATAATGTTGTTGGAAAAATATGATTGGACTATTTAGAATTTGGATAATATTGTGTCCTAAATCAGTAATATAAACAAATAATATTAGCATCACATAATGCACTAAACGTGTGTGTGTATATATATACATATATATACATATGCCAAATTATATCTCAAGTAGGAAACTACATCTTAATATTATCATATAAAGATAATGAAGAGAAATACTTGAATAAGAATTCTATACAAACTAGAATTTAATTCAAGTAGCCAATCACATATCAATTAAATAACAAGATATATTAAAGATGGAGATTCTCACTTACTTGTTGTCCACATAAGAGAAATGCAAAAACTCCATATTGTAGAAATTCAGAAATCTACGTTAGTTTTGATCAAGGCTAGTGTTTGACACTATGTCCTTAAGACAGATTTCGTCCCTCCTATTGGTGCTTAGAGTTTCTCAGACGTCTGCCTCCCAGGATAGAATGATCAACGCTTGAAGAAGAAGCACAACAATCTTCAAGCACGACGAACCAGAATACGCCTATCTCTCTCTCTAAATGTAGACTAACAGAATGTATGTCTTATTTTTTTTTCAAATGACTTTGGATGTGGTCTATTTTTAGACTTAAAGGTGCCTCTCCAGACAGACACCATGAATAGACACAACTCTATGTATGGACACCATGAATAGACACAACTCTATGTAAGGACACAAAGAATAGATGCGGCCCTAAAGAACAGTTACGACTGTTCAACACAATTTTTATTCAAAATATAACAAATGTCACCTTTAAACAAAATTAAAACTCAAGTCCAAAGCAAAGATACGAATATGAATCCCAAGAAATATCTTTCCAGCAGAATGGATAAGAAAACCCACCTTCCTTGAAATTCCGATGAACCCGAACTTCTTCTTATCACTATTCGAACTCCCATTTATCGCCTGCGTGTATGCTTCGAATGGTCACCGAAAATACCCTACTGTGGAGCCTAAACTGACCAAGCAACAGCAAAGTTCTCAAACACCTTTATGAAGGAGAAAGAAGCTGTAGTATAGCTGTTGTGTATGTTTGAGATGCCCTTCCATTACCTCTGAATCCATTACTTATAGGACTCATCTTCGGTCTTCTTTCCTATTTCGAATTCTTCACATCACAACTCCTTTTCTTATCAAGTTTCTCTACCTCAAAGCTTTACCAACCACGAGGAACTCCTATTCGAACTGGATACTCTTCTTTAATTATCCAAAGTATCCTATTTCACCTCGAACTCTTTCTCGTACCTTTCCTTTTTGACAGCTGTCACTCCTGAAGTGTAAGACCCATGGTTTTATTAATATATAAAAAAATAAATAAATGTTGTTGTTGTTATTATTATTATTAGTATTATTATTATTCATAATTAAATTTTGCATGGGGTAAATTTTCTCTTAATTTTGCATTTTATTATTAACACATTGTAAATATATATGTATGGTAACATTTGGACATAGTTAAGGTAACTACTTAGTTACCATTGGAGAGTAACCAAGTGGTTACTTACTCTTATCTGTACAGGTAGATTTTTTTGTTTCATTGGTGCAAATATAAGAACCTGCAAAGGCCACGTTAGAGAGAGAAAGTGTTGAAATAATATAAGAGAAGGGGGAAAGACACATCATAGGAGAGAGAAAGAGGGTGACGTGGAGAAGAGAGAAAGAGAGAGAGTAAAAAAAAAAAGGTTAGAAATATGTATATATATATATCTATCTATCCTATAAAAAGGGAAAAAAAAAAAAAAGAGGAGAGGTTTTACAGTATTGACATAACAGGGACCACGGTTGAATTTCAGTTGAAGGTGAGACTCTTCCAATCTCTCTCTCCTATAATAATTTTTAATTTTCTATGGTTGCATGAGATATTAAAGTAACTAAAATTCTTGTGTAATGCTAGATATGTATTGATATATATATATATATATATATATATATATATATGAGTTAAACCCATGTGAGAAACTTATGAAGTTGTTAATGGTGGATTGAACTTTTTCTTCCAAATTTTATAAATCTTGCGGTCATGAAAAGTTTTAAGTTTTTGATATGTTGTAGTGTTTAGTGCTAGAAATTAATAGGATTAAAAAAAATGGAAGAAAATAGTGTAAAAATGATTAAAATGGAGGAGAGAGAACGTAAAAACCCATAAGGCTTCCTGTGTATGTGAAGTGAAGAAGATGATGTGTGTCTATATATATATATATAGAGGGAGAGGGAGGAAGAGTTGGTCTACTACGAAAGTGGAAATCATGCTTTTTGGGAGAAGCTATGGTGTAATACATATACAGAAAACTTGGATGTGAGTAGAATGAATTTTATTGGGCCTATCTCTTTGTGGGCTGAATTCATTCTTGTGGGCTAAGGGCTTTGGGCTATCTTAAATAGTTGTGGGTTATCTTGTGTAATGGATTCAATCAATATTAATTGGGTTGACATTTTTGGGCTAATTTAAGGATTGGGTTAACAAACTCTAATGGGATTAAAAGGTCAATTAAACTAACAAGCTACATGAATCAATTTTGTCTTTTGGGCTTCTTTAGGCCCAAATCATATACTCTTCAATTAAAATAAATACCAAGACAAACACTTGGATTTTTGCTTACTATCCATTAAATTACATCATATTACAAAATTCTATTTTTTTTTAGCAAGTGACTTTAATTATTATAACACTTTTAAAATCCTATTCAAATAGTGGAGGTAACTTTTATAGGATTTGGATATGTATGGACATAACTATGAACATTCTTATAATTAGAAATTATTTTAAATTAAATTAGTAAATTTTCAGAATATCTAGGATATGTTCATTAAACATTTATTAGTCGTGGACTCGATTTAATTGGT
>JAESVK010000656.1:509415-530091 GCA_017140935.1 Hamamelis virginiana | reverse complement strand
TATGTTCATTAAACATTTATTAGTCGTGGACTCGATTTAATTGGTATGTCTATGTTAATTATTCTACTTGAATGAGAAAATGGCCACAGGACATGTTTTGCAAGCTTTGAATTTGAGGATACTTGAGCATGTATGTGGAAATTGCTTGCATATATTTCTCATTTGAGATTTGACTTATACATGTCGGCATTCATGTGAGAAAAATAATGATTATTTGAGGTATCTATTCATGCATGCGCATGTATTTATTAGTATTATTATTATTCTTGAAATTGTGATATGATGAGACGTGGATACGACCGGAGCTGTGTCTCCCAGTTAGTGCACTAACGTATTATTTGCTCATGGCATTGGACCTGAAGTGGGCAATAATACACACATGTCCTGTGAAAGGGTATGTGCTGAGGTCGTAGGGTGATGGAGTCATGTGGACAATGAAATCATCCAGGGTTGCTAGTGGGACAGTATCACCCTAGGCTTGAAAGCCTTTAGTGGTATGAGTTTCCCATGTGGGGCTCTATTTTATTTTGTAGGTGGAAGGTGGCCAGTGGGCAGGTATGTTTGCATATTGCATCTGATAAATACCTGACATTGCATTGAGCTCACGTAGCATATGCATTAACAGTCCTTGTGGAAGATAAAATTTATAATTCACGTGGATGTTCATCTAGCATTAAAAATTTTGAATACTAAAAAGGGAAAGTTTGGATAGATAATGCTTCCATATACTGTTAAAAATTTTTGTATGATTGAGTTGGTGGTTGTGTTTCACTGAGCTGTTGTTTGCTCACCCTATTATTATCTTATTCTTTTAGTCGCAGGCCATCCTGAGCCTTAAAGATAGCTAGATTACATGAAGATCGAGATTTTAGAAGTTGCTATTTATATGTTGATCTCCTCTTAATTATTATCATATGACTGTATATGAGAACTTTATGTTATTTAGTTAATGTGGTCTGTACTTTAAGTCTTAAACTCTAATATTATGTATGAATGCCGATGAGCATAACAGTAAAACTTTAGTGTTAAATAATAATTATTACTAGATATTTTAATAAATGTTTGATAAATTGGATGAGTAAACTGTCACAAACTTGGGGTCTGGGTTACCATAAGGGGGTGTTACATGAAGAGTTTAACAAAATAAACATAATTGTAGCTTCTCATTTATTTTGTATTTCAAAATATTTATCTCTTCAATTTATCTCCTTTTTTTCCGGATTAATTATGTTTAACGGCTCTTTTTCTATGAATTTAATTTACCATTTATCTCTTTTAATCCATATTCTTTCATCTCTTCATTTAATTTAACACATGTCAGCCATTTGCTGGCTGGTGTTAAAAAATGGATTAACAGTATCAAATTGTTTACTTTGTACTCTATACATACTAATAAATACATATAATTTAAACCCTTTTTCTGTTACAGACACTAAGTAAAATTTGTTGTCTTCTACCTTTTTCATCCATTCTTATTCTAGCAAATTAGGCATTGTTATGTGTGATGCCTAATCTAACGATAATAGTATCAACGATCGCTAGTGAAACATCAATGGTATTAGAGCGAGGAGGTTTTAGATATTGTTTTGTCAAGGAAAAACATTTCAAGAAAAGTTTGTATCATCAAAACCGTTTGCAAAAATTTTGATGGGAAATAGAAGCTATTGATGTGTTCCATTTAATTAATTAATTAGTTAAGCCAATTATGAGCAACCTTACTATGGAAGATAATTAATGATCAATCTCGGACCAAGATCATTTATTTTACTTCAGTTAAGAATGAGATCATCTTTTGCTTACTAAATCATGCATTTTAGGAGACATATAATAATTAACTAAGCAACTGAGACCCAGTTAGAGCTGCATAGTGATACAGAGGCAACACACTAAGCTCTCTCTCCTAACATCATCTCTATGTAAATTTTAGGTATTGATACTAATAAATAAATCAAAGGAATGCATAAACTACTAAACAATCATACAAACTTCTCACAGGTTGTGAATTGATGACAGATTGAGATAAGAAGACCTCTCTCTCATATCTTGGGTGGATTATCAAGTACTTGTTGCATAATATCTTCGATTACAAATGTCATGTTGGGATGAGAAGACCCTCCTCCGCCTTCTATTGCCTTTTTCGCCATCTCCTCAAGCTCTGTTGCTCTGTTTCTTCTCTCCTGCCCTGCCTCTGCTTCATTCATCAGCTGGTCTAAAGCTTTTTTCACTTCTTCCCTCTTAATCAGCACCCCAAGTTTCCCTTCATCCTCTTCACTACAAATAATGACCCTACCCTCACACCAATCCTCCCTCTCTCTCTCTCTCTCTCTCTCTCTCTCTCTCTCTCTCTCTCTCTCTCATGCCTTAGCTTGACTGCCTTTGCTTTGTTGAAGGATATCTTCAATTAATAGTGTAATATTAACATAAGAAGATCCTCCTTCTTCCATTGCCCTCTGTGCCATCACCCCAAACTCTCTTGCTCTTTTTCTTCTCTCTTCTCCTTCTTTTCCTTCATCTATTACCTTGTCTACAGTCTTCCTAACATCCTCACTGCTCACCACCATGCCAAACTTTTCTTCATCCCCCCAGAATAAACCACCCTTACTCCCCACCCCAACACCAATTTCCAATACTAGTGCAATTAACTTTTCATTAAAGAACTGCTCAGCAAACAGAGGGCATGTTATCATTGGCACACTGGCACAAATCCCTTCCAGTGTAGAATTCCAGCACAGTGCATGAAGAATGCTCCAATAGCGGGATGTGACAGTATTAGTACTTGGGGAGCCCAACCTTTGATCAATAGGCCTCTCCCTTTAGTCCTTTCCTCAAATCCATCTTCTATTAACAATTTCTCCAACTCCTCTGTTTTATCTCCTCCTCTAACAACCCAAATAAATGGCCGGTTCGATGCTTCTAAACCTAAACCAATCTCTACTAACCGTGAAGGTGTGAGGCGACTCATGCTTCCAAGACAAGCATAGATTACAGAGTTGGGTGTCCTAGAGTCGAGCCACTTCAAGCACTGGTTTTCATCAATTGAGGCCTTGTTGCCTCTTTCAGCCTTATCTAAGTTCTCCTTGTTGCAAAGTGATACTGGGCCAATACCCCAAACTTTTTTTCCTATTACCTTTCGATATTCTTCAACATATCGTGGTTCCAACTCTTGAAAACTATTAATCACCACCCCATATGCTTCTTCTCCAGCTGTTCTAATTTCTTCAAGAACATCTTTCAAGACAGGTGAGCTTGGATTTAAGGATGCAGGCAGCTGGGCTTTAGTTAATTCAATTTGATCAGGCAAACCAGGCACCACAAAAGGCTCTGACTCAGAGACCCTCTCATGAACCTCGGAAACATGTAAATTATGCGAGCACAAGAGCGAAAAACAGCTCGTACCATCGAAAACAAGCCTTGGAATCTGAAACTTGCGAGCTGTGTCAGCTGTCCAAGCAATAAAACTATCAGAAATAATGCAGCTTGGAGGAGGCTGTACTTGTTCCAGAAATCGTTCTAGGGGTTGTTTCAACATGCCAAACGCAATAAAGAAATTCTTGACAAAATCCCTTGAGGGTAGACTGTGTGTTCTCACATCCCTTAGGCAAGCCGGCCTCAACGGATGGAAACTGGAGTTCAGGAAGTCTAATGGGGAGGCCAGATTCAATGGCGCGATTAATGATGTTATCGAATCGAATAGTATTGAGGGGTGTGGTGAGTATTGTGACAGCCACGCCGCGTTGTGCCAGTAATCTAGCCATGTCTACCATGGGAATAAGGTGGCCTTGGGCCATTAGGGGTATCAAAACAAAGTGAAGTTGTTGGGATTGTGAAGCCATTGCCATTTTTGGGTGTTGAAACTTTGGGTAGCCAGGCCCGGGGATTGATTTATTTGATAATCAATCACGGATTAGTGTTCCAATTTAAACAAGCCTGGGGTATTGTTTGCTTCAGTAGTGTCTCCTTTTGGGCTTGGATGCTTCAGTGTGTGGCTCTTGTGCTGGTGACGTAAGAGCATACATAGGCACAAAGATTGTAAATTAGTTAAACTAAGGTGAGGTCAGGGAAGGTGACTATAGTTGTCGATCTCTTTCGAATGTTTGATCTTTTTGACTTGGAAACTAACTGGCTGAAAAAATGCCTGGAAGAAATTGCTGTGTGGAATATGCTGCTTGTACTAAGTATTTGTTTTATCTATTAGAATTGAGTTTGGTATATTTTTCGTCAACCAGTTGATTGATCAAATGAACTTAGGATTCAATCAATGGAATAAATTCTTATAAGCAGCTTATACAACTCTCATGATTCCATCTGATCTAATAAACTACTTATTTGATCAAATGAATGATTTAGATAAACAATTGATCAAATATAAATTTAATCAAACAAATACTTAGGTTTTTTAACGTAAAAACATTTTTAAGCTCAATTAAATTCAAGTAATCCAAAAATCAACATGCTACTAAAGAATACCATCAATTAAAAATAAAAACAAACCACTTGATAGTTCAACTAGGTCTCTTCGTCGCCTAGCATCCTAAGTGTGTGAAATAAAAGTTATATGCTGAGTAATCTTTAGCAGTCTTCATGGTATGACTTGAATGAGCATAGAGATAAATATGACAATCTATAAACCTTTAAACTGAATTTTGACCCTAGAATTTTGTCGATAACCTATACTATGAGTCTATGACAATGGTTTCTAATAGAAACAATTTATTAAAAAAAGATTTTGGTGTGTTAAATTATTAATTTTGAGAAAAGAATTATATTCTTTTGGAACAACAAAAGAGTTCCTATATATATGTTGTGAGCATCTATTCTTCTACCATTAAAAACAAAACAAAAAAAAACAAAACTCTTCGATGGCATGGAGAGATCAAGAGAACTGCTATTAAAGTATTGCTTCTGCCATCTCCACATGATCTATAATATCTTCTATGCCATCCATTCAATGAGTTAATAACAAATTCTGGCCAAAATACCCAATTAAAAAGCAACTTCGAAGAAATTTAAGCAGCATTTTGTAAGTTTAATTTGATTAGAAGAAATATTTATGGACAGAAATAACCTCTGGATTAAAATTATGAAATTTTCTGACATTTAATAATTCATTTCAAATTATATACAACATAAAATTTTCATATTAGAGCTGCAAAGTAAGATACTGAGCAGAAGGTTGGGAGAATTTGGACATGCTCCCTTCACTAGAGTTGACAAGGAAGTATTGGTCGTGGCTAGAATGTTGCAGCAACCACTAGAACATTTACTTACAGAGATACAACCCCAGCCAAGCTGAATCAACTCTGATATGACTTTGCTTTTATACTGCTGATGTTGCTCCAAAGTTTCATATTACGAGGATTATTTTGCATGGAATGTGTTGCTTCTCTCTCTCATGCTTACAACACGTATACGTCTCCAAGGTTTTTGAGAAAGTAACTTCCAAATCAGAGTACTTTGTGGTGCCTGACTTGCGTGAACGAGTTATGGGGAAGGGGGCAACAAATGGGCCAAGAATCTCATCTATGAGGAATGGAACTCAAAACCTCATCCCAGAAACGGAGAGACATGAACCACTAAGCCAAAGCTCATATTCCATAACTCATCATTTGATGAGAATGATTTTTTCAAAAAAAAAAAATTTTGGAGGCTGAAAAAGCAGCATATGGAGTGGTGGTTAATAGTTTTGAGGAGTTGGAGCCTAAATATGTCAAAGAATACAGAAAGGTGAGAGGAGACAGTGTGTGGTGTATTGGTCCTGTATCCTCAATATTCCTCATGCAACAAAGACTACTTGGATAAGGCTGAGAGAGGTAACAAGGCTTCAATTGATCAAAACCAATTCTTCTAGGGTGCCTATGCAATCTGATAGCTTCACAAGTGAAAGTGCTTGGGTTGGGTTTAAAGGCATCGAACCGACCATTCATTTGGGTCATAAAAGGTGAAGAATCCAAGGAGTTGGAGAAATGGATTTAAGAAGATGGATATGAAGAAAGAACCAAAGGAAGAGGCCTTGTGAGTTGGGGTTGGCCTGGTCATCCCAAGTACTAATATTGTCACATCCTTCAATTAGAGGATCCAAAACGCATTGTAGCTGGAATTCAAAACTTGAAGGGATATGTGCAAGCGTGTCAATGATTACGTGGCCTCTATTTGGAGACTAGTTTTATAATGAGAAGTTGGTTGCACAATTATTGAGGATTGGTGTTTGTATTGAGGTTGAGGTATCGATGCAGTTTGGAAAGGAAGAGAAGATTGGGGTGAAGAAGGAGGATGTTGAGAAGGCTATAGACAGGCTGATGGATGAAGGAGAGGAAGCAGAGGAAAGAAGGACTAGAGCTAGAGAACTTGGGGAAATTGCAAAATGAGCAATAGATGAAGGGATCTTCTCATCGCAACATGACACCCTTGATCCAAGGTATCTTGCAACAAGCATGTTGGGAAGAATCAACCTAGTACATGAGAGAGAGAAAGAGAGAGAGAAAGAGAGAGGGTACATAGGCAGGTTAATATTTAAAATGATCGAAGTTGTTATCGAAGCCAATTACTTGTTAGGTCTGACATGATTTCCACTTGGAAGAACTTAGCATGCTACTCAGATTCATCTTTGAGCAACAAGGCAACATTGCGAATTACTTTATGTTGAGAGCATTTAGGCCACCTGAGCTTGGAGAAATTTGTATTTAGGGGATTCTTTGTGCTGCTTTATGCCTAAGAATTTGGATGGAAGTTCCATTTTTGCATCTATGAAAATTTATTCACAAGGCTTCCTCCAAGAGTTATCTTATTCCCATGATAGACATGACCAAAATATTGGCACAACCTGGCGTGATTGTCACAATAGTCACTGCACCCCTTAATATATGTTGTGCAATTCGATTCGATCATTAGTCATACCATCGAATCTGGCCTCCCTATTCAAAAATTTTCAATTCAAAATATTAGCCAAATTTTCAATTCAAAATATAAACTTGCAGGAAAATCAACCCAAAACCTCAGGAATAACAAAGACATTACAGGTCCGTCACATAGCCACCAATTCATGGATCTCTGGAACTTCCCTTGGAGTGTTGAGTGCAGTTTGCCTAGCTAGTTCTCTTGCATGGAGCTGAAGAATACAAATAAATAAATCTTAATCAGTTACAATGGCTACTTTGGTGTCACAATGGGTACAGTGTAAACAAAACTATAAAGGAAATGCTCTCACAATATTTTTTGCCTTGCTTTGGTTATTAAAAGCAATGACAGAAGATTTCCACTCCTCGTAAGCATGTTTCTTGGTTTGTTTACGCCTCTTGTAACTTGAAAACTTGAGACTTAATTGAATAGTGACCTAGTCTATATATATATGAAGACAAAATATAGATTAGTTCTTGGGTTATTTTCCCAAGTTGGACTGAAAGAACATCTCTGAACATTATATGGAAAGCTTTCAGGCAGTTTTTGAGCTAGCTATATACGAATTAAGATAAAAACATACAGCAATCACACTGAGCGAAACCTCTTACTTTTCAGTCTACTTAGCCTTATTGTTAAGATCCGAAACAGGATATCTCATTGGTCGTTGACAAGGATCATAGTGCTATTACCTCTCTGCTAGTTTCAGATATGTCGATAATTGCAGATCCTTATCATTTACTGAAGAGGGTAAAAAACAACTATCCATGATCGGGTGACACGTCTTAAGTGGGCATGTGATCAAGTTATAAGTTGATCGGATGATGTACTGATTGATCAAATCAATACCTGATCGGCAGACTATATCCGTCATGGGTCCTGATTTTTTAATAGGGTTTGTATTACCCCGATCAAGATAACTGATTCCTTTACTGGTTTGTTGAACCTAATACGGATCTGATTGATTAGATGTTCAGGACTGTATAAACTGCGAAATCATGGGTTAGGATGTCAGAACCTCACATTGTAAAAAAGGATGAAAGTACGAATTGATGGCTTAAGTAAGGCCTCTCATAAATGCTCAAGGGGGTTGGTCACTCAAACATTAAATTCGATTGAGATTGAATGAAGTGGATTAGGTTACTAAACCACTGGGATGATCTCCAATGTGCAGAAGTCAGATTATCTAAATCTACTATATAAGGGTGCACTCTACAAAAACAAAGGTATGTCCACACAACCCAGGCTAGCTCTAATTATCTGTTATCTCCTTCAGTTGCTAACTTGACCGTCGGAGTTTAATTGGCAGACACCGCACCGGTGACCGTTATTGGAGCTAGCATTCAAAGTTATTTCCATTCTTGATTCAACCCATCTCCTAAAACAAATTTCGACTTCATCAGTTTGGCGCCGTCTGTGGGAACGACTATTGTAAAGTCTAACATTCCTTTCTCAAAATTCTTACCCACGGGCTGAAGATGGTGGTCACCCGCTCCGGTGTCAACAATGAGCCTGAACGGGTCGTTGTCGGCGCACCCAGCGCACACCCACCACCTTCCGGTGAACATGCTCCACCTGTGGCTCTTCCTCCACCCGTAACCAGGTCATCCCCACCAGTCGATCATCCTCTACTTGTTGAGCAAGTTCAGCCCTTGATTCCACAGGAGAACATCTCTCCTCGTCAAGAGATAGGATCTTCATCAATTAACGATCCTATTCAACGCCAAATTTTCTACATGCAAAAGCACATTGAGAAGATGACGTCGATAGTCCAAAACCTATCACGCCAACAAGAGCTTTTCATGTCCAATGGGGTGCAAAACCATTCCCCAGTGAACATCCAACCACAAGCTCCGGTGATTCCGGCTCAGAGAAGGGCAATGGACCATGTTAACATCTCTCATCGCGGACGGGCAGCCGTGGAAAGTCACCGGTCGGCGCTCCCGATCAACAGGGAAAACGCCCAGCCCCGACCACTTGTGCAGGCGGGCGAGGATAGCACTTCAGAGGTCCGCTCCCGTAGGAGGCCGACCAATCTCGATCGACATCACCGACCAGTCGGCGATCATGAACCCAATAGATCACGCGAATCCCGATCTTCAATTCCCCGACAAGTCCGAATGACGACGACTAGACCAATTATGGCGAATACACGGAGAACTGATCAACAGATGGGAACCCGACTGAATGAAGAAAGGCATGCTCACACCTCCCCGTTCACACCGCTCATTCTTCGAGAGGTTATTCCCGAGAAGTTTAAGCTCCCGGCAATTGATTCATATGACGGCACAACAGATGCGAGAGAACACGTCCTCACGTTTAAAGATCATATGTATTTAAGGGGAATATCTGACCCGATAATGTGTACGGCCTTTCCTATGACATTAAAAGGTCCTGCAAGAACTTGGTTCCAAAGGCTCGCCCCCTCATCAATAGACTCGTTCCATAGTCTCAGCACAGCGCTCGTTGCACATTTTGTAAGCAGTCACCAACCAAAAAGATCGGCAACTTATCTGCTGAGCATCGATCAGGAAAAGGACGAGAATCTCAAGGCCTATGTTCATAGGTTCAGCTCGGCATTGCTGGAGGTTGATGTGCTAAATGAAGGAGTAGCGATCGCGGCCATGATCAAGGGCCTACGGTGTAAAAGCCTCAGAATCTCTTTTGCAAAAAGGGAACCAAAAACCCTGACCGAATTGCTTGAGAGAGCAAGAAAGTACATCGGGGTTGACGACGTCTTTGATTATGATAAGAAGAATAAAGATTCCAGTCAGAAGAGGAAGGAGAAAGAGCAGGAGGATAAGAGACCGGTGGACAAAAAATAGAAATCCGATGTTGATAAGAAAGACAGATCACCGGTCAGAAGATTCACCAACTTTACCCCGCTCAAGATGCCCATCAATCACATATTGAACGAGGTCCAAGGGCAACCTTTCGTAAAATGGCCGAACAAAATGAGATCTGATCCCAAGAAGAGGAACAAAGACAAGTGGTGTGCCTTTCATCGAGACCATGGACACATGACCGAAGATTGCTTCGACCTGAAGAACGAGATAGAAAGCTTAATCAAAAAGGGCTATTTGAAGGAGTTTATTGATCAGGTACGGGCTGAAAATGGCCAAGCAGCTATGGCTGAGCAAGGTCAGAAGCAACCCGACCTCCGACAACGACTAGTAGGAGTTATAGACACGATTCACGGTGGCTTCACATTGGCCGGAGCAAGCAATTCGGCAAGAAAAGCCTATGCCAGGGCAGCCAGATCCTCCCCCCCGACCATGCATGTTTCACAACTCACTTGTCACCCCCTCGATATGGCCTTCTCACATTCTCTCAGGACGAGCTAAGCGACATCCATCTCCCTCATGATGATGCCTTGGTGATCAAGGCAGTCATTGCCAATTTTGAGGTATGCAAAATCCTGATCGACACGGGCAGTTCGGCAGATATTCTCTTTGTCACAGCCTATGAAAGAATGGGTAGGAAGATTTCAGACCTTTTTCCAATTAAATCGCCTCTAATCGGTTTCAATGGAACCTCTGTAAGTCCTCTCGGTTGGACAAACCTACCGATCACAATTGGCGACGCCCTTAAGCAAGCAACCCGCGATGCACAATTCATTGTGGTCGATTGTCCAATAGCTTACAATGCAATCATCGGCAGGCCCTCATGACTTTGGAGCAGCAGTATTTACTTTACACTTGTCCATGAAATTCCCCACCATTAACGGGACGGGTGAAACCAAAGGCGATCAAGCCACTGCCAGATCGTGTTTCAACATCGCGTCCACTCAAGAAGCCATCCATCCGATCTTACAACAGCTGCCGCTACCACCTCCATTACCCCAAGCAAGCTCCATACCCGACACAGGTCGCCCAAGCCTAGATCAGGAGCTCCCCGATCAATTGAAATAGCAATTAAAGGGGTCCGAACATGGCATGGAAGACCTGAGGGACGAAAACAGCCCATGTTCGACCCCCATTGAAGACCTTGAAGAAATCCAAGTCCACCCCACTGATCAGTCCAAAACAACATTTATTGGATCACAGCTCCCCGATCACATTCGGTCCGAGCTAATAACCTTTCTGAAGTCCAACTGGGACATTTTTGCTTGGGGACACGAGGATATGCCCGGCATAGATCCTTCCATAGCAACTCACCAGCTGAAGGTAGATCCCAGATTCAAGTCGGTACGTCAGAAAAGGCGTACGACCTCAGAAGAAAAGTCACAAGCCATCCACGAAGCGGTTCAGAAGCTCCTAAAGGCCGGGTTTATTCGAGAAACATTCTACCCGGACTGGCTGTCCAACTGCATTGTAGTCAAGAAAAAAAGTGGAAAATGGAGAGTGTGTATTGACTTTAAGGACCTGAACAAGGCCTGCCCAAAAGACAGCTTTCCTCTCCCAAGAATTGATTAGTTGGTTGATGCCACAGCGGGCCACGAGCTACTCAGCTTCATGGACGCTTATTCTGGCTATAATCAAATTTTACTCGATCCTTCCGATCAGGAAAAGACGGCTTTTATCACGGCCTATGGAATGTTTTGTTTTACCAGAATGCCTTTCGGCTTGAGAAATGCGGGATCAACCTACCAGCGGATGGTGACTCGAATGTTTAAGAAACTACTCGGGGCAACCATGGAAGTCTACATAGATGATATGCTTGTTAAAAGCTTAAAAGCCCCTGACCACATTCGGCACCTTGCGGAGGCATTCGCCATTATGAAGCAGTCCGGGATGCGCCTTAACCCAACAAAATGTTCTTTCGGGGTGTCCTCAGGAAAATTTCTCGGCTTTTTAGTGACAAAGAGAGGAATTGAAGCCAACCCTGATCAAATTCAAGCTTTGTTAGATATGGAATCCCCAAAATCCGTCAAGGACGTTCAGCGATTAACCGGTCGGATTGCTGCACTAAACAGATTTATCTCTAAGTCGTCTGAGAAGGGGCTTCCATTTTTTAACGTTCTTCGGGGTAACAAAAAATTTAGTTGGACACCTACCTGTGAGGATGCATTTCAACAATTGAAAAAATACTTGGGTTCTACGCCACTCCTCGCGAAACCCGATCAAGAAGAAACATTGTTCCTTTACTTAGGCGTTTCTCCAACTGTCGTCAGCTCGGTTCTTATCAAAGAAGACAAATAAATTCAGTGACCTATCTACTACGTCAGCAAAGTTTTGATCGGCGCGGAGAGCCGTTACCCCTATCTAGAAAAATTGGCTTTCGCGGTCGTGATCTCTGCTCGAAAGCTCAGACAATATTTCCAATCCCATCCAGTAGTCGTCCTTACAAATCAACCATTACGGCACGTGCTTCATCGATTGGAGACTTATGGAAGAATGGTCAAATGGGCCGTTGAACTAAGTGAGTTTGACATCGAGTACAGACCTTGGTTGGCAGCAAAGGGTCAGGTTTTGGCCGATTTCATTGCCGAATTCACGCTTAATCCAAAGCCCGATCAACAGCAAAAAGGAACAATGACTTGCCCATCCGACCAACCACCTCCCCCATTTTGCAATGAACACGAGCGTTCGTCATCTTCATTTTGGAATCTGTTCGTGGATGGTTCGTCCAATTCAAAGGGGTCGGGGGCAGGGATCGTTTTATTGTCCCCCGAGGGAGAAAAGATAGAGCTGGCTCTCCGACTATGCTTCAAAGCTACGAACAACGAGGCTGAATATGAAGCTTTGTTAGCAGGTCTTCAGATGGCAGCCGACCTATCCGTTCAGTATCTGCATATTTTCAGTGATTCGCAACTCGTCGTCAATCAAGTTAATGGAAGCTACGCGGCAAAAGAGTCTCACATGCAATGCTACCTAACAAAGACGAAGGATGCTTTCAGCAAATTCAAGCATGTTTCTATTCGGTAAATTCCCCGAGAGGAAAATTGTCATGCAGATGCACTGGCTAACTTAGCTTCTGCAGTTCAAGCCAATATCCCTAGATCAGTGATCATTAAGCTTGCCGAATACCCATCCATCGACATTTTGGATAAGCCGGTCTTTTCGATCGCACCCGAGCCCTCATGGATAGATCTGATTTTCAACTACATCAGATCTGGAACTCTCCCATCCGATAAAGGAGAAGCAAGAAGAATCCGAAGCAAAGCTGCACGGTACTGCATTCAAAATGGGAGCCTCTACAGACGATCTTTTATTGGCCCGTACCTCAGGTGTGCACGACCCGAAGAAGCCAATTATATCCTTCGGGAAATTCACGAGGGTATATACGGAAATCACTCAGGTGCCCGATCTCTCGCAAAGAAGGCCGCCAGGCAGGGTTACTTTTGGCCGCTTATGGAGAGGGATGCAGCCGAACTCGTCAAAAAATGCGACAGGTGTCAAAGATTCGCTCCGATCCCTCATCAGCCCCCTACAGAACTTGTTCCCATCTCCAGCCCCTGGCCGTTTGCCCAGTGGGGCATTGACATCGTTGGCCCTCTACCCCGATCAAAAGACCAGAAGAAGTTTTTGGTAGTTGCAATCGACTATTTCACAAAATGGGTAGAGGCCCGACCATTGGCCCACATCACGGAAACCAATGTCCGTAGTTTTATTTGGGAAAACATAATTTGTCGGTTCGGTATCCCAAGAACCCTGATCGCCGACAACGGAACCCAATTCAACAACAGTGGCCTCAAAAAACTTTGTCAGGAGCTCGGAATCCAAAATAATTTTTCATCGCCAGGTCACCCTCAAGCAAATGGTCAGGTTGAAGTTACCAATAGAACCGTAATCCAATCTTTAGAAAAGCGACTAGACCAGTCCAAGGGCCTTTGGGTTGATGATTTACCATCCGTACTATGGGCTTACCACACAACGAGTCGAGTCCCGACTGGTGAAACCCCGTTCTCATTAACTTACGGGACAGAAGCAGTAATTCCAGTTGAAATCGGTATCCCTACGTATCGAGTTGATTCCTTCAATCCTGACCAAAACGAGGCTGAGTTACGATTCAATTTGGATATGCTTGAGCAGAGGAGAGAAGCAACAAGAATCAGGATGGAAGCGTATAGGCAACAGATGGCCCGGGCCTATAACAAAGGAGTCAAGATTCGTCACTTTCGAACAGGTGACCTCGTCCTAAAAAAGACTCTCAACCCGAACAAGCTCGAGCCCAATTGGGAAGGACCCTATTAAGTTCGACACTATTTTCAACCAGGCACATACTGGCTCGCCGACCTCGAGGGCAAGAATTTAAAGCGACCTTGGAATGCTACTCACTTAAAGAAATACTACCAATAGGAGTCATGGCAACTGTCATTTCTTGATCACATGCCCATTTAGACTTTTTTGATCACATGTCATTTTTTGATTACATTCCTGATCAATTGCAGTTCTCTATTTTACTTTTATATATTTTTGCGTATAAATTTTTGTAATCACTGTTACATGTATCTTTTGTCTTACTCATATTAAATATGTTTTCTTCTTATTTACGCAGCTTATGTTCTTACGATTGAACCTTTTTATTCTTCGAAGTCATTACAATCGGGGTATCAATTAGCAACATTTTTTCTACAACCAATTAAGACCCATGGGATTCTGGGCTAATAGAAACTTAATTCTATTGAAAAACCGATCAGAGAAATCGGGGGGCACCAAATGTTCCTGACCTGATCAGTCAGAGAAAGAGTTTTGCCTCAGGTACCACGGTACCTACAAACTTCTACAAAAATAAACCTGCAAGGCAAACATATCAGTCAATTGATGGATCAATTGAATGATCTGGGGGGCAGGGATAAATACACAGTAAACAGGCGCAAAATAAATATCTGAACCTGATCGGAGAAAAGATTAAGAGACTATTCCATTAAACGGGTAGAAAAACCCAATTGTTTTAACATTGACAAAAAAAATTACATCAAAATGTAAGAAGCCTAATCAACGTCGATTGTCTGATCACGGCTGGTAGGGGTGACTGATTCTTCTGCCTCGTTATGAGTGGGACCCGAGGTCTCCACCCGACCTCCATCATCAGGAGCAGAATCCCCGTGCCGCGAAACAGAAGCTTCAGCAGGAGCAGCCGTCTTACGAGCCGATTTACGAGCCTTGGCTTCCTGAATTGTTATGAAGGAAAGATCGGCATCAGGATATGACTCAGCCACTAAATCTCGAGCAAGATCAAAACCTTGCGTCAAAAATTTCTTGGCCTCGCCTATCAGAGCTCGACGAAACTCATCAGACGTCTTGTATTCAGCAACAGCCTCCTCGCGAGCAAGGATCTCAGCATCCCGAGCCTTAATCAACTCAGCCTCAAGGTTGGCAACCTTCTGAGAAAGCGACCCTTCCAAAGATCTGGCTTTCGCCTTCTCCGCGGACCGGGCAGCCTTCTCGGCAGAGACCTCCTGCGCCAGCCGATCAACCTCGTGTTTAGATATACGGAGATCTTCTTCGGCAGCGTTCTTGAGCCTCCACGCCTCCTTATATTGATTGATCGCATAAAACCCGGTCAAGGTACTCTGCGAAAAGGAAACACATCATGAAGAAATCGGGATAATAAAGGAATAAAAAAGAAATATAGGACTCATAAAGAAGAAACGATATGTTACCCTCACGGCAGTGGTGGCATAGTGCTCAGTGAACTTTTCGAAGACCATACTCTTCATAAGGTCTCGATCATTCTCAAAAGACACCCCGCTCAAAAGATTGATACAAGCCTGGCTGTCGACCAGCAGGGAACTAATGTTATTTAATCCTTGAACGGATAAAGAAGTTGGAGAACGGGAACCAGTGCTGAGCCACTCCCCAGTAGGCGTCCGAAAGGCCCTGATCCTTTCCTCTCCAGCGGCCCGATCGGGTTCCTGATCGGGAACTCTTTCGGGCTGCCTTTTCTTATGTTTCTTCCTCGGCCGAGACCCTTCGCCGACCTCTTGTGGACGAGCTGGTGGTGCAACATCCTGAACCGGATCATCATCCCCGAGGATGTCGTCCAGATCAAGCATATCTGCCGAGAGTAAAAGAAATAGTAAAAAATTTTTGAATTTGAAAAATGCACATGTACCTATGATCAGCATACCTTCGTTTGCAGTGTTAGCTCTCCTCCTTTTGGCTCGCTTTCGACCTTTTCTCTCCTCGATCTGCCTTAAGACCCTTTCCTCGTCAGCTCGGGTGCCGGCACCAATGGAAAAAGTCCTGTACTGAACGAGAAACCTGTCGATCGGTTGCCCGTCGATAGTTTTGTCTCGATAAGGACGCTCGATTGGAGATGAAATCCTTGGAGCTAACTGGTACCCTAAATAATGGAGTCGGTATGCGGAACCCGACTTGAGCTGGGTCCAATCCCTGAGTGTCCCCTCGAGAACTTCGAACTTGTCCAGAACAGAGTCCGGGGGAGCTGGACACCGAGGAGATTTCCTTGCTGAAATAAGAAGCAATAATCAAGTAATGACCATAAACAAAGAAACAGGCCTAATAGGCGAAAAATCAAAAGTAGAAAGTTAAACCTGGTCGGGGAGACCACATTCGAGGAATTGGAAAAATAGGCTCCTCACCATCGCCAAACTCCCAACCTACCACGCTTACGAAAAAGAACTTATTTTTCCACTCTTTTATTGAAGAAGGAAGACCCCGTATACCTGGCCTCTTGGATCGATTCCCGATGTACCACCATCCAGGGGACGCATGGGAATTCTCCTTAATGAAGCACAGACACATCAGGTCGGAGAAACTTAACGTCCACTGTTTCGACCTCCACAGAATCATGAAGCCGATTAAAACCCTCCATGAGTTCGGTGTTAGGATAACTGGACAGATACCTAGGGTGTTCAAAGTCTCCCTAATAAAACTTTGAAGAGGAAATCGCAACCCCGCGATGAAAGATTCCTCGTAGAAACAGACCTCCCCGGGCAGGTTGTCCGTAACTCGAATATTGGGCCCCGGGATCCTGATCCTCACTGAATCGGGGATATAGTACTTAACCCTGATTCTAGACTCTTCATCCTCCCTAAGAAGGTTGATATGCACAAAGGGGAATGGGGGATCGGGAAGGGACTGGGGCGGAAGGGCGTTGACCGGGTCCACTTCGAAGGTGTCGGATGAAGACCCCGATATAGAAGGTTCATCTATCTCTTGAACAACAGAGCGGGCCCTCCGAGGCCTACTGCCTTCATTGGCCATGTTAAGAGAAGCTTGACCAGAAACCCTAGTGAAATAATAAGAAGGGTTGAAAAAATTTGAACGGAAAAAACCATACGTCGACGGAAAATCTGAGGTTTCACTAAACCAAACCCAAAAAGAAAGAGCAACCCTAAAAAATCTACCCCAGCCTTAGAGAGTTTAAAAAAAAAAAAGGGGGCTAAAATAAACGGTGAAAGCAACAAAGATCGAGAAAAAAATACCTTTGGCTCTCTGAAGATCGAAAAAAATGGCTTGAAAAACTCAGAAATCCGGCAATGGCTGCACTCCGGCGACACCACGGCACACTCCGGCGACGATTTCGAAAGCAAATGAGAAAAATGGGAGGGAAGGATAGATTTTTTCACTCTTTATAACCCTCCGATCTAGGATCCATTCAGACAATGACATGTGTCCAAAATCAACAGGTGCGCCGTAATAATCATTACCGCCCTCAATCATCACCTCGATCACAGTTTACGAGGGGACACCTGTCATCTCGAGCAGTGTGAAACTAATTAATTGGCGACGGCTCTTTTCATTTATGGACTTGATGAAGCGGTCATTTCAAAGTACAGATTCATTTTTTGAAAAACAAATCGGTTGATCAATACGGACCACTACACCCGATCGAACATCATGAACATCGATACTTGCGAAGTCTTCTTTTTGTAAATCCGAATTCCCAAGTAGGGGGCAACTGAAGAGGGTAAAAAACAACTATCCATGATCGGGTGACACGTCTTAAGTGGGCATGTGATCAAGTTATAAGTTGATCGGATGATGTACCGATTGATCAAATCAATACCTGATCGGCAGACTATATCCGTCATGGGTCCTGATTTTTTAATAGGGTTTGTATTACCCTGATCAAGATAACTGATTCCTTTACCGGTTTGTTGAACCTAATACGGATCTGATTGATTGGATGTTCGGGACTGTATAAACTGCGAAATCATGGGTTAGGATGTCAGAACCTCACATCGTAAAAAAGGATGAAAGTACGAATTGATGGCTTAAGTAAGGCCTCTCATAAATGCTCAAGGGGGTTGGTCACTCAAACATTAAATTCGATTGAGATTGAATGAAGTGGATTAGGTTACTAAACCACTGGGATGATCTCCAATGTGCAGAAGTCAGATTATCTAAATCTACTATATAAGGGTGCACTCTACAAAAACAAAGGTATGTCCACACAACCCAGGCTAGCTCTAATTATCTGTTATCTCCTTCAGTTGCTAACTTGACCGTCGGAGTTTAATTGGCAGGCACCGCACCGGTGACCGTGATTGGAGCTAGCATTCAAAGTTATTTCCATTCTTGATTCAACCCATCTCCTAAAACAAATTTCGACTTCATCATTTACTAATGGCTGGAAGTCTGGAACTAAAATGACTTACATAGGGTGAGCCCCCTCTAGTAACAATAGAGGGAAATCAATGATGCATAGCTTAGAAAATAAGAAGAGTGTTACATACATTCAAATTTGGATCACATGCATCTTATCAATCAAGCCATTATTAGCCATTCAATCACATGAAACCATCTCAAAATGCAGCAGTTAATGTGTGAATTTTGGATAAATTCTCATACAACCAAACCACAAGAAAATGTAACACACACACACACACACACACATAGATCTGTCTCTCTCTCTCTCTCTCATTTCGTAGATTGACTGCCTATGGCTTGTTGCATGATATCTTCAATTAGCAGTGTAATGTCGACATAAGAAGATCCTCCTTTTTCCATTGCCGTCTTTGCCATCTCCCCAAGCTCTCTTGCTCTTTTTCTTCTCTCTTCTCCCTCTTTTCCTTCATCCATTACCTTCTCGATAGCCTTCCTAACTTCCTCACTCTTCACCACCAGTCCAAACTTTTCTTCAGCCCCCCATAATAAAGCAACTTTATTCCCCACCCCAACACCAATGTCCAATACTTGTACGATTAACTTCTCATTAAAAAACTGCTCGGCAAACAGAGGGCATGTTATCATTGGAGTGCCGGCACAAATCCCTTCCAGCGAAGAATTCCATCCACAGTGCGTTAAGAATGCTCCAATGGCAGGGTGCGACAGTATTAGTAGTTGGGGAGCCCAACCTTTGATCAATAGGCCTCTCTCTTTAGTCCTTTCCTCAAATCCATCTTCTATTAACAATTTCTCCAACTACTCTGTTTTATCTCCTCCTCTTACAACCCAAATAAATGGCCGGTTTGATGCTTCTAAACCTAAACCAATCTCTACTAACTGTGAAGGCGCGAGGCAACTAATGCTACCAAGACAAGCATAGATTACAGAGTTGGGTATCCTAGAGTCGAGCCACTTCAAGCACTGGTTTTCATCAATGGAGGTCTTGTTACCTCTTTCAGCCTTATCTAAGTTCTCCTTGTTGCATAGTGATACTGGGCCAATACTCCAAACTTTATTTCCTTCTACCTTTCGATATTCTTCAACATATCGCGGTTCCAACTCTTGAAAACTATTAATCACCACCCCATATGCTTCTTCTCCAGTTGTTCTAATTTCTTCGAGAACATCTTTCAAGTCAACTGAGCCTGGATTTAAGGATCCAGGCAGTTGAGCTTTAGTTAATTCAATTTGATCAGGCAAACCAGGCACCACAAAAGGCTCAGACTCAGAGACCCTCTCATGAACTCTGGAAACTTGTAAATTATGTAAGCACAAGATGGAAAAACAACTCATACCATCAAAAACAAGCCTTGGAATCTGAAACTTGCGAGCCGTGTCCGCTGTCCAAGCAACTAATCTATCAGAAATTATGCAACTTGGAGGAGGCTGAACTTGTTGGAGAAATCGTTCTAGCTAGTGGTTGTTTCAACATGCCAAGCGCAATGAAGAAATTCTTGGCGAAATCCCTTGAGGGTAGACCGTCTATATTCTCATATCCCTCAGGCAAGCCAGCCTCAAGAGATGGAAACTGGAGTTGAAGAACTCTAATGGGGAGGCCAGATTCAATGGCACGATTAGTGATCTTATCAAATCGAATAGCATTGAGGGGCGCGGTGACTATAGTGACAGTTACGCCGCGTTGTGCCAATAATCTGCCCATATCTACCATGGGAATAAGGTGGCCTTGAGCCAGTAGGGGTATCAAAACAAAGTGAAGCTGTTGGTGAGGTTGTGAAGCCATTGCAATATTTGGGGTGTTTGAAAGTTTGAGAGGTTTGGGATTGATATTTTTTGATACTGAATCTCACTGGTAAGCTTCCCAACTTAACAAGTCTCCCAGTCTGGGGTTTTTGTTTAATTGCTTTTGCAGTGTTGTCTGTTTTTGGGTTAGGCTGCTTCAGTGTGTGCTTCTTGAGGTGGTGACGTAAGACCATACATATAAACAAAGATTGTAAAATTATATAAATTAAGATGTGGCCAGGATAGGTGACTGTAGTCGTCTCTTTTGAATGTTTCATCTTTTTGACTCTAGAGTAAACTTGATTAGGCTTACTTGGCCAAACAGTCCCTATAGTTGTCTCTTTTGTCTCTCTTGAATGTTTAAAAGTTACAGACGCCATTCACTGAATATGGGTGAATACTGGTGAATATGGGTGAATAATGGTTTATATACAATGTATAATTTCATTGTATCATATGAATAATAAAAATAATATTGTAAAAGTAAGAAGAATAGAATAAAAGAGATAGGAGAAGAAAA
>JAESVK010000656.1:496660-509405 GCA_017140935.1 Hamamelis virginiana | reverse complement strand
AACAATAAAACTTCTAGTTTTTATTTTTAATCACTCTCTTGCTTCAGGAAGAGAGGATTTTTCATGACTAGTATAAAAAATTAAAAGACTACAATTATTCTTGAAAAAAAATACCATAGTAAAAATATATATACTCACCAAACGTTCTTCATTACCTTAAAACAATTTGGCTAGAAACTCGTGCTTGGTTAGAACCTCGTGCTGATAACGTATTGTAAAAGTAAGAAGAATAGAATAAAAGAGATAGGAGAAGAAAATGGTGTCTTGCATCTTCCCTTATTCAAGGGGCCTAAGTCCTCCTTTTATAGGCTTACAAGTTGTAAGACAAGCTTGTCCTAGAAGCAAGCTTATCCTAGAAGCTTTGCCAGACAAGCTTGTCCTAGAAGTTTTAAGCAAGCTTATCCTAGAAGCTTTGCCAGACAAGCTTGTCCTAGAAGTCTTGCCAGACAAGCTTGTCCTAGAAGTCTTCAGCAGCAGTGCCCTCTTCAACACAGGTTACAAGCCTTAAAGATATAGAGGTTACATAGGTAGAAGATGGGTGGTCATCCACCAAATTTACAATAAATAAAACCTCTGGATAAAGAATAAAGATGTTTATCTAATGGATAAAGGAGTAAAGTTACTTGTCCAAGTAAAAGACTTGTTTAACCCTCTCTCTCTCCCATTTGTACCTGCTGCGAGGCTCCTACTCCCTGCTAGTCTTCCTCCAAAAAAATTCATGACTTTTATAACATTCAATACTCACTCTTTCTCTCACGCCCATTTGGAGCCTTATAAGGCTGCAAGATGCATGCCTATTGCCTAGCCTATACTAGAGGGGCTGAGCCAAAGACTGAGGAGGGTCTCTGCAATGGGCAATGCTTTTTATAAATTAAAATTTCTTCCATTTCCGTTCTTTTTTTTTTTTAATTTTTTATTATATTAACAATATCAAATTATTATTTTTTTTATATTTTCTAGATTAGAAAAATTATAGAAATTAGAAATGTTGAAACTTCCAACTGTATCGAATTGTTGGCAAAAACTTTTTCTTTTACTGATAAAAAGCAAAAATGTTTTTTCAAATCAAAAATATTTGTGAAAAATTCAAAAAATTGGACTTGTTTACTTTGTGAAAATTTTCACATTTTTTATTTTTATTTTTAATAAAAACAGAAAACAGTCTAAAAAATGTGTTTACTTATAAAAAATGAAAACTATTTTCAAAAAAATGAATTCAATTTTTAAAGAAAATGTGAAAACATCATAAAGATGTTTTTGGTATTTTCACGAAAAACTGAAAACAGGGATTATATTGTGACAATGCTTATAAATATAGAAAAAAATATGTAGACCAACTGTAAAATCAAAAAATAAAAATAATAAAATATATAGAAATAATATATAGTTTTAGTAAATGTATTTATATTATTTTTATATTTTGAAAACAATTTTAACTTTTGCAAGGTAAACACATTTTCTAAATTTTAAAAAGGGCAATTTCCATGAATAATCCTAAGTTTCCAAAATATTACGCCTACGAACCCGATCCAAAACATATTACGGATATACACTTATTACTGTTTTTTTTTTGACGAAATTACCCTTAAAATTGAAGTTTGACCAATTTGTACAGAATTACCAATTTTATGTATAATCCCCAAAATTAAACAGAATCCTCAATCCCCAATTTATTTAATAATCACCAATATTGTTAAGAATCTCCAATCCACTTTATGTCACGTCAACATTTAATGCTAGTCATTTAATGTCCCCCGAATTTTTGTACAGGATCCCCAATTTTATGAATAATCCCCAAAAATAAATAGAATCATCAATCCCCAATTTATCTAATAATCACCAATATCGTTAAGAATCCACAATCCACTTTATGTCACGTCAGCATTTAATGCAGGTCATTCAATGTCTCCCGAATTTTTTGTACAGAATCTCCAATTTTATGTATAATCCCAAAAAATAAACAGAATCCCCAATCCCCAATTTATCTAATAATCACCAATATTGTTAAGAATCCCCAATCCACTTTATGTCACGTCAACATCATGCATATCATTCATTCAGTTGTGCTTTCCAAGAACATGAAATCAATCAAATATTGTCTACTCTATTGGGTATTCTTAGTAATATTGGGGATTGGTGATTATTTATAATTATAGTGATCCTTTGTAATATTGGGGATTGGGGATTATACACAAAATTGGGGATTGCGTTGATTATTGGTAACTCTTTGATTTTTTTTAATTCATCTGTACAAAAATTTTGACAATTTCAATGGTCAAATTGTAAATACCCGTATGAGTGGAGGGTATTTATGTCCTAAAAAAATATTTGCGTAATTAGTTTTGGATCGGGTTCATAGGCGTAATATTTTGGAAACTTAGGATTATTCATGGAAATTGCCCTTTTAAAAATCGAAAATGAAAATTATTTTAAAATTTTTTTACAAAAAATAAAAATGATAAAAATTTTCACGAAGCTATAGCTTCAGACTTCATTAAGGTACAGATTCTTCTTTGATTTCTTATAAATGACCATCATATTCTTACTTTTGTATTTGTGATTTTTATTTCTTTATGCATGCCTGTACTTTTGATTGAAAAAGACAATTCAAACTAAAAACAAAAAAGCATGCTTTCAGACTTCCTTATGGTACGGCTACTTCTTGTTTCTTCTTACTTTTGTGTCTGTGATTTCAATAGTGTTATATATTCTAAAAGTTTGTCCCAAAAAATATCACAGATAAATATTATAAAAAATTTGCTAGAAAAGAGAATGGTTAGATCATGGGCCACATCATTTGGGATTCACTTTTAAGACAATTTTTTTGATACGTATAGTATTTTTCTTGTGATTTTTATTTGTTCATTATGCATCTCTTGTATAATTGTACTTTGACAGTAATGCTATATATCTCAAAAAGACATATCAAATGAATCCTAACCTTTCTTTTATTATGGAGAGAGAATTTACTTAAAAAAAGAAGGATTAGATCATTCACCATATCATTTGGGAGACACTTTTGGCAGGGACAGATTTAGCATTGGGGCAATTGGGGCACCTGCCCCCATCCAAATTTTAAATCCTTTGGTAATTTATTCAAAATTTTTAAAATTTTCAATTTTTTTTTTTAATTTCCCCCATTATATTATTTGTTAAAAAACTTTGAAATTACTTTAAAATTTGAAAAAGTCTTAATATTATGTTAAAAAGTATAAAAGTTTAAATTGGATAGGTGTTTAGATCACTATGTGATAGGATCTTTGCGTTTCTCTCATTTAACAATTTCTTTTATGATAAAAAGTATGGTAAGATATATGTAGTTTATAGATTTTATAATATTAAATTTGGTATTATTGATTAGTTTATAAGTACTCCTACATAACAAATGTCTTATTGGTTTAATGGCATGTATTTCTCCACTTACAGGTAGAGAGACTTCATATTCGAGCATAAAAAAATGCCTAGATATCAATTCGTTAATATTAGAGGATATTTAAGGTAGAGATCGGTTTTTAATATTATTTGGTCCCAAAAAAATAAATAATAATTTGCCCCCACGGTGACAAAATCCTAGCTCCGCCCTGGTTAGAAGACCTAGGTGGCATTTGTCTCTTCATTTGGAAGGATCCAAATAAGCTTTGTGGAGCGAAAAGTCCATTTAGAATTTTTAGAGGTGTTTGGTGAAATTTTTTAAGTGGACTTTTATGAAAAGTCAATTATTGAAAAGCCCATCAAGGAGAAGCTACCATGAATAGCTTTTAGAAATCAAATCGACTATTAAATGAACTTTCATACTTTTTGATACAAAAGGACTTTTAAAATATGCACTTGCCAAATACTATTTTTTATTCCTAATTGACTTCTTAAAAAGTCCATCCTTGGAATCACTTATTTCAAAACGACTTTCATTTGCCAAATGGGAGGCCTAACACCACCCTATTTAACCCCTACAAGTCTGTTGTGGACTGATTCTTGTTATTATATTTTGAAGGGAATTTTTAACCTCGTCCATATTTTTGTCAAGCAATCATGAGTTTTGGGTCAGTGATTCATATCTCTCTCTTTAAGGGATGAGATTTTGAATTCTAGTCTTCATGGATGAGAATTGACCAATTTGTTATTCCTCTTCCTCGTTAACAAATAACCATGTAAAAACCCTACTAATGTATGTAACTTGACAAAAAAAATTCGTTCTTTTTGTGAAGCTCTACCTCAAGCCACACTATTAATTAGCACAACCTCTAGCTGTGAATAATCATTAACTTGGTGAAAAACGTTTTCAGGAGCCATGGAGTGTGATCCAAGATTTGACATGCCAAGCCCCTCACTCTAGTTTGTGGATCTAAAACCAACTTGGTTGTATCCAATGGTTCTATTAATGAAAGCCAAGGAAAATTAAGGACATGTTTGGAAACTCTAAAAACTTGATTAGACTTGGTCCATTCTCTTACTCCTATTTAGAGTGTCTATATAAACCAATTTACAATTTTTTTTTAACATAGCTAGCAAAAAAAAAAAAAAAAAAAAAAAAGACTTATTAAATGGTATGAAATAAAAATCAGTCAAAGTCTAATCACTTCACAGATTGTCCTAAAAAAGTGACAATTTAATTTGTTTAATTGTTTTCTCAAAAGTCCATATATACTCGTTACAATTTAATTATAAAACTCAAACTAATTAGGTCATTAAAAAATAAATGCGAAAAGAAAAAATTGTGAAAAAGAAAAGAGAAGGAAATAAAATGTTGTCAAGACGTTCAGAGTTTGTTGTTAGTGGTTTCTGTTGGCCCAAGTATATACCTCTAGAGGGGGGGTGAATAGAGGTATTGCAAAATTTTCAAAATAATTACCAAATAAAAATTATGGTTCAATTAAATTCAGCGGAAGACAATGTTTGAATCACAATAAAACAATTGATACAATAAGTATATGAATTGAACAACAATTAATAAAGCAAGTATATGAATTGAAATGCAAGAGAAGAGTTAGAGAGATTCAAACACAAGAATTAACGTGGTTCGGTCTCCGCCTACGTCCACGCCTCAAGAGCCCCGTCTTGAGGATTCCACAATCCACTATGGATCACTCCTTCAAGGTGGAGAAACCTTTACAAGTTGCCTTCTTTCAAAGGTGGAAGACACTCACCCACAATCTACTTTCAAGGCGGTAGATTCTCTCCTACAAAGGATTCACTCAACCCTTACAACTTACAAGATTACAAGATGAAATATGAGTACAATAAAGAAACACTCCTTAATGAGTAGAAGATGTACAATAATGAAGCTTTCACTAATATCTCTCAAAGATTAAGAACTATTCAATGGCTCAAGAGAGAATGATGATTGTAAGGATTAAATCACACAAGAATGATGAAAACTAAGTTTGAGTATGATTGTGTATGATCATTAGTTGATTCAAGACCCATAAAATGAGTATAAATAGGTTCCAAAACAAATATGGCTGTTGGGGGTCAAAATACAGCCGTTTGGAGTGTTAAAAACTAGCTGTTATTGAGCAGGGGGTCGATTAGTCGACTAGGCACATTTGATTAGTCTACTAGGAGGCTTAAAAGTACCTTTGAAAATGTTCCCAGACACGGTTAGTCGACTAGGAAGGGTGTGTTAGTCGACTAGGAACTTATTTTTCCAAAACAGGCTACTGACCTGCCATTAGTCGACTAATCAGGGGTGATTAGTCTACTAGGAAACTGTTAGTCGACTAATCAACAAGGGTTAGTCGACTAACCCCCAAAATTTTTTGTATGAAAGTTACATATTCAAAAACTAGACTTCTCAAGCTTTCCGTGGCCGCCAAGATCATCGGAAACGGAGTCCGGATGAGAGAGATATGCTCATTTTAAGTTTGAAGTTTTCATCAGCAAAAATTCAGCATTTCAAAAACATTTTGTCTTTTGAGTCCATAAAGCCCATTATGAGTTTGAATCAATTTTGTGACAAAAATGTGATTTTCCAAGTTAAAACCTATGGTCTTTAAGTCATAGTCAATTGAGCCAATTAGTTAATCCTATAGAGAGATTTACAATATAAATTCTAAGCACTCACACAAGAACAAAAGCAAAATTTTCAACACTTGAGCTTGGCTTGTGCTAGGCTTGCTTGGCTTCATCATTACACTTTAATAATGTTGTGGCTCATGATAGGATTGCATCAATGCAATAGATCTTCAAAGTCTTTAAGTGAATATGCAACATATTCACATCCACATAAGGTTCAATAAAGTGCAAGAGCTTTATCATCATGATGGCTTGAGCCTTCTTCATTGACAACTTGAATCCTATTATATTCTTATAAACACATATACCAAAATGGATATACAAGAACTATAGGATAAAGTCAATCAATCAATAAGGTTAGCCAAACAAACATTAAATAAATACGACAATGTTAATCAAGTAACAAATATGACATTGTCAAATAATAAATATTAATTCAAAAATGTTTGGCAATAAACACGAATAAACATCAAAATATTCATATGCAGTATATCAATATATTCATATGTAATACAACAATATTATCCTATGCAATACAACAATGTATTCATATACACATGAGAGATCAAAACACAATGTTTGTTATCATTAAAATCATTTAACAAATATGGGTGGAAGCCATAAGGCTAACAATCTCCCCCTTTTTGTTGATGACAAACATTGAGCACAACTTGCATATAGAATAAATAAACCAATCAATGATTTGTGGCTCCCCCTAACAATATGCATATATGCAGAACATTACTAAAGAATCATATAACATATTTTGGGTAAAACAAATCAATGATGCAATAATAAGTCCATGATGCAAAGATCATGAAACCGCAATTCATACTTGCAAATAAACACAATATGACAAATAAATAGAATCACAAAACAATGATTATTATCATCAAAATTAACCAACAAGGGTGGAAGTCATAAGGCTAACAGTTTCAATTTCAATAACAGATATTCAAAATAGGGGTCTCTGACGTTCATACAATTGTGAGCATCCCAACTAGGTTGGCATACTACTAGCTCCTCTAAAATCATGTGCCATAGACCCCAAAATATTATTACAAAGGATGAAAAAAAATAAAGAATACATTAGAAAATTTCCAAAAAAATATAGAAGAAAAAAGTCTAGTCTTGGTGGCTTATAACATGCCACAATCCATCTCACAAAAAAGAAATGAATAGAATTAAACTATAAATCTATAATTAAGTAAACATGACATATCCCTCACCAATTCATTAGAAAAGAAACTAGAGTCAGAATTCCACCATGAGAGGCAAGGAAGAAAAATAGCTTTATTAGAAAATATCCCAAGCACACCACTAGTCATTCACTTGTGCAAAGTGATTTCTCTTTAGTATAGAGCCTTCTATCATCAACGTTGAGCTTTAATCTTGTTTCTACATTGAAGGAAACTTAGTGTGAGCTTATACTTGTTCAAAATCCGCTTCTATGAAGCACTCAATTGTACTCATTCATCTTGTAATCATCTTGGGATCTAAAGTTTGGTTATACCCTTGTAAAGCTTGGAATTTGTTGGTCAAATTCAAGCTTAATGGTAAAGATTGATCTTGAGCTTTGAAAAAGATAATTGGATTTTTGTAACTCTTGTGGAGCTTGAAATTAGTCTTCAAGCAAGTTGTATTGAGCTTGTAAAAATGATCATTGTAAAAGTTTGGTCTCTACCAGTTAAAGAGATCACTTAGTGGATTAGAGAATCCTTAAGCTTGGTGCTTGAGGCATGGACGTAGGCTTGGTGTTCAATCACGTTAACATCGTGTGTTTGCTTTATCTACATCGTGTGTTTGCTTTATCTATCTCTTAACTCTTGTAATTTACTTCTCCATACTTGTGTTTGATATTTGTAAATTGCATAATTATTCGGGTACGTAAGAGATTTCCTAGTTCTACTTGAATTAGAAAATATCTTATAGGGAATTTGATTTGGGTTCAAGCTAGTCATTGAATTTTATTTTATGTATTTATTTATTTATTTTTTAGTACGTAACAAGTTAGTAGACCTTTTACGAAATATAAATCGATTGAAAGATCTCAACCGTTTGATTTTGGATGGTGGAAAGAATATTAAAAGATACAAAACAGAGATGGTTAAATCTCATTTGATAATCCTCTTTTCAAATGATTAATTTTACAACAATTCTTTTCGTCATTCCTCGTGCATTTGACCAACTTGGAACAGTTATTTTGAAAAATTGACCGTTGGATTTGATGCTTCACTTATATATGTATCATGAATGCAAATTATTATATTGATTCCACGATTGATTTTTCAAAAAATAGATTGAGAAAGTTTTTTACAAAATTTTCATTATTTTTTACAGTTTTTTCAAAATTGCAAAAACTGACCATTGGATCAATGTTATTTGTTATATTCATAATAAGAATAAGTGGAACATGAAATCCAACTGTTGGTTTCTTGAAATACATGTTCCAAGTTGGTTAGACACACCAAAAAAGACGAAAAGAAAAGCTAAAATGGGAGGTTGAATGGAATTTTCCTTAATTTTATATGCAATTTCCATTACAGGATGTATATTCACATTCTTAATTATTTCAACTAGCATCACAATTTGGCAACGTAAGATGCAATGACAGACCAAGGAGGTCACACAAAGTAATTGAGATGGGAGGAATAGAAGATTCAAACTATAATTATAAAACCTTGAATGCTCTATGGAAACAAAATCTTCATAAAAATTTCTACAAATAATTATAAAATTACCATAAAAATTTCTACTTATAATTCTAGGAAAAATTATCCAGATCCCCTTAGATATTGAATTTCATACCAGTAGGCTCAGAATACTATAATGTTTACCCAAAGATTCATCCGGGATTTTCTGAAGTCAACTTCAATTATTTAATGACAGATTTACCCATTTCATTATTTTTATGGAGAGTTTTATTACCTTTTAAATAGTGTAACTGTTTTGCTGACATGATGGTAAGCTTTTGAGATTTAATTCAATTCAAATTTTGATTTTTAATTGAGATATATCCGTTTATTGCTTATTAGGTTTTTATTTGGTTGGATGTCAGCACCATATTGATATATGGCCCACCAGTACTCCACTCGTTTTTATTTGTTGATCAAAGTCACATAGGGTTTTAAGCCATCTTCTGGCAGCTGCAAAAATGCGACTTTTATGATAGATCTGAAGAATTCAACTTACTCAAAGGTCTTTAGCCACTGGCTTGTGGATTAATTGAGTCATTGTGAACTATTTGGAGTTTTTTTTTTTTTTTATTTTTTTATTTGTCAGAATTTGGTTTTTAATCCAATTTTTTTTTTTTTTTTTTTTTTTTTTTTTTTTTTTTTTTTTTTTTTTTTTTTTTTTTTTTTTTTTTTTTTGATTATTAAATTGAGTCTTTCATAAGGTATGATTTTCCTCTATTTTGTTTCACTTTTGTCTTTCACAAGGTATGATTTCCCTTTATTTCTCCTCTTTTTTTTTTTAATACTTTTTTTGAAATATGTTTTAGTTCTCATTTTCATTCTCATTTTTTGACTTTTTGATAGCAGACCCACACGTTGCAAATATGAATTTATATGCCTTTAAACAAATAAGTAAATTTTCCTATTTATATAAACTTGAAATAAATAAACATATTTGGAAGTAATTAAATTTACCTATATTTATTAACTAGAAATAAGTAAACTTATTTGAAAATAAGTAAATTTACCTATTTATATGTATTTAAAAAAATAAGTAAATTTACCTATATATATAAACTAGAAACGTATTTGGAAATAAGTAAATTTACCTATATATATATTAACTAGAAATAAGTAAACTTATTTTCTTTGAGATTGTATTAAAATCCAAAATTTTAGAAACTGGAGATAAGATAATTATTCCTTTTGGTGAGCAAAAATAAAATAGTATTTGGAGTTATATATGTTTACGTGAGTGAGAGATGAATGTTTTGATTAACACAAATATTTTGATTAATACATGTAATAAAATCCAACTAAGTTAGAATTCAAGAATTTCACAATTAATGGCATGTATTGAAGAGATTGCATGAGTTTGGAACTCTTGGATTGAGGATAGAATGAGTTATATATAGTTATTGGGGAATTTTTATACATAGAATTGGATGATCACGTTAGTGGGAAAGTTATTGGATAAGATAAGTTTAAAGAATTAGATGGGTTAAGAGATAAGTTTAAAGAATTAGATGGGTTAAGAGATAAGTTTAAGGAATTAGAAATACCTGATAGGATTTGGGATTTGGAGCTCATCCTAATCATTTTTGTCGCAAACTGAAAATGGTAAAAAATTGGAATTTCTAATAATTAATTGAGGGTATGTATGTGTTCGCTCAAGAAATCTTTAATATGGCAACGACAGATATTTATGGTTTGTAATGGGGGCGTGCCAAAAAAGTTAACCTTACCACTTTTCAAGATGATTGGCTTGAAGAAAGCCAACTGACTTCTAATCATGCAATTGTGTAATGGTTCGAATTTGCCTCAATGAAGAGGGCTTTAATACTTTAGGCAAATTAATGAATCAAATTGAAACAAAGTAAAAACAGAAAAATAAAATGAATCGAAGAAACTACATAATCATAATATTACCTTCATTCCTGGTACAGCAATCTTACAACTTTTGTTAAAGCTCTTCAATGCAGAGAATGGTTTAAAAGAAAGGATCCTAAAGGCTAAATTACTTGAACTAAGTTACCTAAACTAAGTAAAGGAAATTACAAACTTGAAAGATGGATAAAAGAAACATAAACTGGAAATTGAGTAAAGGAAATGTAAACTTGAAACTAAATGAAGGAAACATAAACTGGAAATTGAATAAATGAGATTACACACTGGAAACTGGAAAGGAAAGATTCAATTTGAAAAGTAAAGGAAATAAAGATAAATACACACGTATAGTGTGATTGACTTGGTTAAGGAACCGGTAGTTTTGGAACCCTTTGCAATGAGATCTCTTCCTCTATTTATAGAATTTGAGAAATAACTGCCTTCAACTCTTGGTAACTGTCATCAACTCATGTCCAATAAAGTGTTGACAAGTGTCACATGCTCTTACATCATATTTAGAGTTCACATGTCTTGCTGTGAAGGAGTTTTGCTGCAAAATGATTCATTTGAAGTTTCTGACTGTGCGTCTTCAACCCAATCTGGAACTTACACATGGCTGTAGAATCTTGCTTTCTGACTTGGAGAACTACTACATACTATTTTTATATGAATTTGAACGTGAGTAACTTTATTCTCATGTAAAAACTACCAAAATATGTTTAAATATTCAAAAAATAACCACCTTTGACGGTTATTTGATGCATTCTCTCATAAAAAACAATTAAAACATATTTAATATATAAAAAGTAACTGCTACAACAGTTATTAGTAGTTACTTGTTGCATTCTTTGATGAAAATATATTTAAAACATGCTTAAATGTTCAAAAAGTAACCGCCAAAGCAGTTTTTTGGTGGTTATTTGGAGAGAACGTGCGGGAATTCTTGGTTTTCTCCATATTATTCACCCTAAAACTGACTTGGACATATGTCTTTCATTAATTGGTAAGCCATTTAACCAATTAGACTCATTCTTTAATTGGTTACAAGGCATTTTTTCATTGACCTGTTATTTTATTGTGTAAACATACCCCCCACATAAAGAGAAACTCAGTTAAGAGTTTTGAATTGATGTAATTATAACAACATGCCGTTTCTTTCATTTCTATGCAAATAAAAGTTTATGTCCATATTGCATTGAAATAGCCAGTAATTGGCCTTTTAAACCAATCTAACATAACGATTTTCCATGTTGGAAACCAATTTTATGATGTAACTAAAGTTTATGTCCGGATTGCGTCGAAGTGGACAACAATTGGTCAATTAACATCACATTGGCCATAAATTGGCCTTGACGTCAACCCCCCAAGTTCAACAGAAACTTGAGAGATAATTCTTGATATAGGTCCTGTGAACCAGCCAACCTGGATCGGGAGGCCTCTCGTTCACTCTTGGGGGTGATGTTTATCTTGAGTGGATTGTGGATGATGTTTATCCGTCTCGATTTATTCTTCTCTATTATCCACGTTTATCCTTCTCTATTATCCACTCAAGATAGGGTTTTTTGAAAAAGGGATAAGAGTTTGTAAAAAACTAGGAGTCGCCACCTTATTTTTAGGGAATAAGGAAACCACAAAAAAGAGTTTTATTTTCAATAAAACGTTGACCCCATATTTTGGAAAAGCATGGTCTTTCGAATCAAAGTTGGATTCGGGGGCTAGGTTACGAAGTGGGAAGGTTCCAAGGAACTCCTTGTAGGCACCCACCTTGCCCTAATTAAAGGTCTCCTAATTAAGTTTGGGCTTTATCAAAATCTTTTCAAAACAATCCTAGTTATCTAATCAATCACAAAATATGATATATAATATATAAAAATAATATATAGTATGAAAGTATACACAATCCTAATGGTCTTAGGAGACTAGAAGTCAACCTAAGATTGGACTTGCGCCCTATTGACTGCCTACGTACCTTATCAATTGCTTAACAAAGATCAAAGTCCACGTAGTTCGATTACCTTAGGACTCTCCTATTGTAATGAACCATATAGCCAAAAGAATTCTATCTTATCTAGGACTCTAACTTCGAGAGTTTGGATTTGATCAAAACACTTTTCTTTGTATAAGAGATGGAATTTCATTCCATTTTAAACACTTTCAAAATTTTAGAGTTG
>JAESVK010000656.1:473452-496650 GCA_017140935.1 Hamamelis virginiana | reverse complement strand
ATTTGATCAAAACACTTTTCTTTGCATAAAAGATGGAATTTCATTCCGTTTTAAACACTTTCAAAATTTTAGAGTTGTTCTCGAAGTAGAATCCTAAACCAAGTAGAACTCTATTACTATAAAAATTCTTACAACAAAGGATAGTCTTAAGTGGGATCAAGTGATCCCCCTAATTCTAGGGTTTCTAGCTAATCCTAGGTTAGTCTAAATACCTAAAACATTAAAATATGCATGCTGGAATTTTTGGAAAATAAATAAAAAAATATCATCAAAAGTATAAATAATGCATGAAAGTGTCCTAAATGCAATCTAATTATTCTATGTGAACCTAGGCATGTTTCTATGTTGATTTTGGCCTAAAAAGTGAGTTTTAATACACTTTTAGGTCACTTTAAATCCATGGACAGATTTGAAAGTAACCAAAAAGTGTACTCAAAACCCTAAAATAATGAATAAAAAAAATGATAAAAATATGTATTAAAGCAACCTAATATGCATCAAAACTTGATATTTAATCACAAGGGAAGGGACTTACCTTTGCATGCTCCCTCGAACACAAATCATATCATTCAAACAAGACACAATTAAAATACAAACCTAATATTAACAATATAAAAAAATAAAAATAAAAAAAAATAAAGGAAAACTATTTTAATAAACTAATCCCTAACCTATCATGCATACTAATAAACTAAATCCTATGCATACTAATAAAAAGAAAACTGTAAAAGAAAAAAGAAGAAGAAAAACTAACCTCTTTCTCTGCCTCCTTGCTTCAAGCCTTCTCCTCAAGCTCCAAGCCTTCTCGCCAAGGACTTTAAGGACCTCAAAAACTTTAAAACTTAAGCTAGAGTGCTATGGGGGAAGTTTGTGCAATTGCTCAAGCCTCTACTCTCCAAGCTAGCTCTCTAAAGCTTCTTCTGTGTGTTGAAACTGATTTCAGGGCCCTCTATTTATAGGTATATAAAGCTATAGCAAGCTTTTCATTTAGGCGATGTGGGACAGAGTGGATTTCATTATTCTACACTACGTGCAGGCTCGTTTGGGCCTGTTTTAAGTCCAAATTTGACGATTCAAGCGTCGAAACGATCGTGATTCGATTCTCCATGTTTTAAGAAGTGTTTGAAGTGAAAATGCATTGACCAAGGTCAAAGGTTTAGGAAAAAGTCGACTGATTAGTGTTTAGAGCCTGCCGGGCCCAAATTAGGGTTTTGAAATTTGCTAACCGATTGCTTTCAAAATCATTTCTTCTTCTTGAAACAAGTTTTAAAATGTTTTAGGAAAGTGTTTTGAGCCTTTGAAGGCTTTGGTTTGATAAAAATATCGAATCCCGGTCGCTTCCGGTCGAAACCCTAATCTAGGCTTTGAAAGGGCCTTTCGAGCTTCAAGAGCCAATCATGAGCCAAAAGGCTCAACTGACCTTGCCACTGATCAACTTAGCTACAAAACACACTTTAAATATCTATGCCAAAGCCTCGAAGCCATTCGAAACAAGATCGACAGTCATTCAGCGCTTTTGTGATTCAAAGGACAAAACTGCCCTTCAGTCACAAAAGGCCTTATTTTCTATCAAGCCTGGCTCAGAATGTTATGAAATTGTGCAGGGATGTTCCTAGACTCTCTAAAAACCTAATGCAAAAAGAACCGACTCAATCTGACCTAAAAACCTATATGTGATAATGACCTTTAACCTACTACCCACAAAGGGTAAAACTGGGAATTTAAGGTTTTGACACCCTATTTCATTTCTAATCATAGGCAACCATTCATGACCATACTCATGGTCAAAAATGGATCTCTACAGGTCCCTATTAAGGTGGTCCAGGACCATGTTCTTCAATCCATTCTGGAAATGGTTTGCTATAAATAGAATTATGAATCCCCCTTGCTAATGGCCCGTAAGTTTCTTGAATTACTCCAAGAATTTGATTTTTAGTAACTATTAATGGTGGGTTTTTATTATTCAACTCATTCAAACTTGGATTAGGAATCATTCTTGAGATTTCATTTTTATTCTTATTGGTTTCATTTTCAACCTCATAATTCCTTCTACCCCCTAACTCCCTAGGTTGAAATGGTATATTATCATGGTGACCTATTGATTCGAAGGGCATAACTTGAGGTCTCATCATTTCACCAACAATATTAATAGGCCTATTTCCATTATTTGGATTGAATGTAGGCCTAGGAACTTGATTATTAGGTTCACCATTGGCATTAATTCCTCAAACATCTCCATTTTTTATCCCAATTATAGGATTATTATTTGGAATTGTTGGATTTCTGCCATGACTTCTTTGTACAAGCATATTCATTGGAACCCTTATGATATTTTGACCATCTAATGGTCTAGTTGGTTCAACTTGTCCTTGTGCAGGTCTCGAACCATCCAACCCTCCGAGTGGAGATCCAAATGCAGGCACATTTACATGACCTCTTGGGATATTTTGGCCGTCTAATGGCCTTGGTGGCTTAACTTGGCTTTGTACAGGCCTTGTACCATCCAACTCCTCAAGTGGAGATCCAAATGCAGAGTTTCCATCTTGCATTGTGATATTTCCCTCATTCCTTATGAGTTGTGCTCTTCAAGGCACATCATTCCCAATTTCTTCACTTAAAGGAGGCACTTGGGAATTTCTCTGATTACATATTAATTGAGACAACACTTGTTGTAATTGTTGACTTATTTCTTTCAATACTGGTTTGAATGCATCAACCATTAAACTAACCAACTGTGGCATTTCATTTGCAGTAATGCCAATAGGGTTTTCATTTATGTTTTGATCAGCTTCAACCCTTGAATTCACTTCATCTCTAAGTAAATTCAATTCTGGGATAGCTTTAAGGCCATCTTCTGACCTATTTTCATTTTGATTTGAAGATTCTGCTTGTTTATATCTTCTTGTCATCATGATTTTGATTCAAAATTACTTCTAGTCCCACCGGGCGTGCCAAAAAAGATGTTTGCTCAGGAAATCTTCAATATGGCAACAGCGGATGTTTATGGTTTGTAATGGGGGCGTGCCAGAAAAGTTAACCTTACCACCTTTCAAGATGATTGGCTCGAAAAAAGCCAACTGAATTCTAATCAGGCAATTGTGTAATTGTTCGAATTTGCCTCAATGAAGAGGACTTTAATACTTTAGGCAAATTAATGAATCAAATTGAACCAAAGTAAAAATAGAAAAAATAAAATGAATCGAAGAAACCACATAATCATAATATTACCTCCATTCCTGGTACAGCAATCTTACAACTTCTGTTAAAGTTCTTCGATGCAGAGAATGGTTTAGAAGAAAGGATCCTAAAGGCTAAATTACTTGAACTAAGTTACCTAACTAAGTAAAGGAAATTACAAACTTGAAAGCTGGATAAAGGAAACATAAACTGGAAATTGAGTAAAGGAAATGTAAACTTGAAACTGAATGAAGGAAACATAAACTGGGAATTGAATAAATGAGATTACACACTGGAAATTGAAAATGAAAGATACAATTTGAAAAGTAAAGGAAATAAAGATAAATACACACGTATAGTGTGATTGACTTGGTTGAGGAACTGGTGATTTTGGAACCCTTTGCAATGAGGTCTCTTCCTCTATTTATAGAATTTGAGAAGTAACTGCCTTCAACTCGTGGTAACTTTCTTCAACTCATGTCCAATAAAGTGTTGACAATTGTCACATGCTCTTACATCATATTTAGAGTCCACATGTCTTGCTGTGAAGGAGTTTTGCTGCAAAATGATTGGTTTGAAGATTCTAACTCTGCGTCTTCAACCCAATCTGGAACTTACACATGGTTGTAGAATCTTGCTTTCTGACTTGGAGAACTGCTACATACTATTTCTATATGAATTTGAACGTGAATAACTGCATTCCCATGTAAAAACTACCAAAATATGTTTAAATATTCAAAAAATAACCACCTTTAGCGGTTATTTAATGCATTCTCTCATAAAAAACAATTAAAACATATTTAATATATAAAAAGTAACTGCTACAGCAGTTATTAGTAGTTACTTGCTGCATTTTGTTGATGAAAATATATTTAAAACATGCTTAAATGTTCAAAAAGTAACCGCCAAAGCAGTTTTTTGGCGGTTATTTGGAGAGAACGTGCGAGAATTCTTGGTTTTCTCCAGATTATTCACCCTAAAACTGACTTGGACATGTGTCTTTCATTAATTGGTAAGCCATTTAACCAATTAAACTGATTCTTTAATTGGTTACAAGACATTTTTCATTGACCTGTTATTTTATGGTGTATACAATATGTCAGGACATATTAGATAGGTAAATATAAAATTCGGACTTTTTCAGAAGGCCGGGGTTTTGGGTCTACTACCACTACACTAGGGGGTTATAGGTTATATCCCCATAATTCTAATAGCCTCCACTCCACAATTAGCCTAAAAAACCCCATTCGGGCACACCGAGATAAACCATGCACCATAAAAAGATTAAAATATGGGCTAAGGGAATCTTAATATATAGAGCAGTACACTGATGTAACGGCCTAAAAATATTTTCCTCTATTCTTTTCTCTCCTTAATTCTCTCTCCTTCTTCATCCCTCTTGGTTTTGGCCCTACTTCAAAATGATATGGCATTATATCATTGGTCCAACTAATTAATTGAAGTTTAGATTTTCAAAATTTTTTATTGGTGTGGGCCCCATTTGAGTTTCTTTATTTATTTATTTATTTATTGTGGGTCACGTCTAATTCTCCCATCTCTTTTCTTATTTATTTTTTTATTTATAAAATTGATTCCTATTTACTTTTTATTTTCTTTGTGTTATTTTTATTTTTTTTATTGTTTTAATAATACATCCAAATTAATTGTCTTCAATTTCTTTAATATTTTTAATCATTTTTATGTATTAAAATATATACTTTAACTCTATAAATTTAATTACAATCAAACGATCAAGATCATATGATCAAAAAATATTTTATACAATTATTATTAAACATATAAAATTTTATTGATAAGTCCTGCACATTGCGAGGGTTTGCGCTCATATATATAGTGAAATGATCTAGTAAACTAATGCTGACTTAGATCTAAGTCAACTAAGACTTGTGGCCATTAGATCATCTCATGAATGAAAGCCTTTTTAAGTAATGAGATAATCCAATGGCCATAACTGCTTAGCTGACTAGATCATTAATATATATATATATAAACAAGTTGTTTTCCATATTTTTTCATCTATTTACATCCCAAAACCCTAGGATTTCACTAACTTCGTTTTGTCATCGTCGCCAGTTGAAGATGATGCTCTATTTCCGGCAATCTTCTCCACTCTTGCAGCACATGTTTAGTTTTTTTTTTTTTTTGAAAATGGGATTGATAGGGACTTTTGAATGAAAATAATCGCGCCTGAAACGAAGGCTAGAATTATGGGGGATTTTGGCAACCACCATTTTTGGCAAAAACCAATTTTGGAAAAAAAAATTCAAAATTAGATTCTATAAATGAAGACAAATCTTTCATAAACTATATAATTTATCTCTTTCATAAACTAGATTTTCTGTAGGGGGTTTTGAGTATACAACCCATACACTAGTGGGTTTAAAAAATAAGGAAAATGCTTTATGTCCCAAAAGTGAATCCCAAATGATGTGGCCCATGATCTAACCATTCTTTTTTTTTTTTTAATTCTTTATTGATAATAAATAAAGATTTATGATTCATTTCGGATGTTTTTTTGAAATATTTAGCATTACAGAAAAAATAAATGTAAAAGATGCTAGTAATACTCTAGTGACACGCTAAGCATACAAATAATGACACCCCTGCCGCGTGGCGCGTTCTCACTCGCGCTGCAGGGCCACGTAGCGATGACGTCACTACTGACGTGGTCTGCTGACGTCACACTGACGTGGCAGGTTGACCGGGTCTGGTCGGGTCAAAGTCAACGGGTCGGGTCAACGGTATACGGGTTGACCGATGACGTCATGCTGAAGTGTCAGCTGACGTGGCATATCGATGACGTGGCGCTGACCGGGCTGTTATCCTCCGCTACCACGCCCACTCGCGAACGGTGGCGCGTGGGACGCGTGAGGGCTTGTCTGGACTCCGATTTGGTCCCCGTTTTTTGCAGTGTGCTCAAAATTCAATTTCTTATTTTTTGGGAATTTTTTTTAAAATTTTTTTGGATTTCCAGAAATATTTATTTTAATTTTTTGATTACAAAAGGCCCTTATGAAATGCTATTTTGAGCAGGTAGGGCCCACTGAGTTACCCAAAAATTCTGAAATTTTTTGTGGTTTTTTCTGGGATATTTTGGGACTTTTCTAGGCTGCAGGTGTCAAAAATCTTAGTCTCTGGATATTTTTCATAATTAATACCTTTTAATAAGAGCTTTAAAAATTAAAATAAAAAAAATTCTGTTTTGTTTATTTTAATTCTGAAAAATTCCAGAACCTTATTATTGTTTTTTTATGCATTCTTGGGAGTATTTGTGACCATTGAGAGGCTTGTGCAATGTAATTTCTATAGACAATGTCTCTAAAATCAACTTAATTAAATATTTGGCTTCATTTCTATGGAAATATTGTGCAATTATGTTGCCACCAATATTTAATTAATCCCGCTATGCCATGGTTTGTGAAACTCTTATATACACTCCTATATGAGTTGAGTGTATATTCTATCCATCAAAGGCCATCTTATATGTTTATGTGCTAGCATATTAGTTTAGGATATTGATAGAATCTTGAAATGGATAACTCTTTTTATGAGCTTATGTTTGTTTGATTATGATTGATAAAATAAGTTCCCTTACATAGTTCGTGTCGCGGCATCCTTATTTATTTATGATATTTGTAGATCATTTGTAATAGGATTTCTCATGAGATGTAATTTTATGGACATATAATTTATATTTTTGGGAAGCCATGTAAAAGGATGTGTTTGAGCGTCGCCTACTATGTTTGTAAACTTGTTTTAGCATAGGCTCAATGAGATATCCATTTGGTACCCTTAGTGGGTTCCTGTGTTTTATTATTATATCTTGTGGATGTGATTAAGTAGATACATTGTATCTCATTTTCATTATAAATTTTGTTCAGAAGTCAATATGGAATTATATTCCCAACCTACTCAATTAGGAGATGGTTAGGAGCTATGCGAATTTCGATCTTGATGAGTAGGAAGGGATAATAATTTTAAATTGAATTCCGAACAAAATAAAAGAATATGCGATTAATATTAATGTCAACTCTGCGCATTATCAATGTAGCTATGACAACTAGAATCATGTCAGCCGAATTAAACCAATCTGATAAGCTAGATGGCACAAACTACGATATGTGGCGTAGAAAAATGGAATTCCTCCTTACTGAACATGACCTTACCAACTATTTGACCACTACGATGGTGGCACCTGTTGAGGGTGCGGGCACTCAGGCTCAATACCGTCGTGATCTTGAGGCTTTTGAAGCCTAGACCAAGAAGGATCGTCGTATACCCTACATTATGTTGAACAACATGCATGATGACCTCATAGGGGAGTATGAGAACTTCCCTACTGCCATGGCCATGTGGGAACAACTGAGGTTCACTTTCGGCTGCACGTCTATCACCAGGATTAGGAGCTTGGTACTGAAATTTGAGACCCATCGTAAGGATCCCAAGGTATCGATGATTGAGTATCTTAGGGGGATGTCCAGTATGATTTGAGACCTAAATGCTACGGGGAATGTCCTTACTGATGAGTAGCAGGTCCAGGATGTAATCAGGTCACCCCTAGACAATGATACGCCTAAACACGGGAGAAATAATGGAGGAGGCAGCAATAGTGCGCCTAAAAGGAAAAGCAAGCACAGTGGAAAGAACGTCAAATGCTTTAACTGCCAAGAGAAAGGGCACATCGCTCATGATTGCAATGAGCCGAAGAAGGTAACAAACTCACTCACTTTAAGTAACATATGTGTATGTTCACATGTCTTAGTTGCTCATGCTCTCCCTAGTTGGATTGTAGATACAGGAGCAACAAAACATGTAGCCCGAAATCGGGTGGGGTGTGTAGATTTTTGCCGTGTTCCTAGAGGCACCCACAAGGTGTTCATGGAAAATGGTACCAGTGAGGATGCTATTGGAGTCGGTTCGTACCAACTTCACTTGCGCTCCGGTCACACTATGCTTCTTCATAACGTACTTCATGTCCCTGGGATCCAGCATAATCTGTTATCAGTTATTGCTTTGATTAGTTTTGGTTTTTTTTTTGAATTTTCGAATAATGGTTTGGTTATTTATGCAGATGGAATATTTTTTGGACATGGATCATTTGTGGATGGTTATATTAAATTAAATTTAGATGTTTCTTATTACTCATCTGTTAATTCTGCATCATCTTATGTGATTTGATAGTAGTAATGTTGATTCTGCAACTTGGCATGCTAGGCTGGGTCACATAGGAAGGGATAAAATGACACGATTGGCTAGAGAATGCCTTTTAAGATCACTCACCAAAGTCGACCTACACTTATGTTAAGACTGCATTTCTCAATGGAGAACTAGATGATGAGATCTACATGGCTCAACCTATGGGTTTTGAAGCCAAGGGACAAGAATACAAAGTGTGCAAGCTCAAACATTTCATTTATGGTCTTAAGCAGTCATCTAGACAATGGTTTTTTAGATTTCATGACTCAATTACCTTTTATGGTTTTGAGATGATTGAAGAGGACCATTGTGTGTATTTGAAGCGTTCGAAGAAAAATGTGCTCATCCTGTCTTGTATGTTGACGACATCCTCATAGCAGGAAATGATATGGACTCTATTGTCGCCACTAAAAAGTGGTTGTCCTCTACTTTTGAGATGAAGGACATGGGTGAAGCAAATTTTGTGCTGGGAGTTTAGATTGTTAGAGAACGTTCTAAGAAGTTTCTTGGTTTGTCTCAAGAGACTTACATAAAGAAGATTCTTGAACAATTTCTCATTGAGAACTCCAAACCCATTGACACCCCTATTGAGAAGGGGAGTGCTTTGTGCTTGGACCAATGTACTAAAATAGATGAGGAAAAGAAATGCATGTCCACAGTGTCATATGCTGAGGCAGTTGGGAGTCTTATGTACGCCATGTTATGCACAAGGCCAGACATATACTTTGCAGTCGGCATGGTAAGCCGTTACCAGAATAACCCAGGACCTGTGCATTGGGCAGCAATGAAGAGGATTTTTCGATACCTTCGAGGGACAACAGACTTTGCCTTGTGTTTCCATAGGAGTGACTTGAGGCTGAAGGGATACAGTGATGCTGATTAGGCCAGTGATAGAGATGGACGTAAATCCACATCGAGTTATGCATTTACTCTTGGAAGCGGCACTGTATCTTGGTGCAGCAAGAAGCAAACCTGTGTTTCGTTATCTACGATATAGTCTGAGTACGTGGCATGTGCAGCAGCTGTACATGAAGCTGTCTGGTTGAGGAGATTCTGGCATAGCCTAGGTTTTATAGCACATTCTGATGAGGCTGTAGTCTTGTATTCTGATAGTACTGCAGCTTTGGCGTATACAAAGGATCCTAAATACCACGGGAAGTCTAAGCACATTGATATCAAGTACTATTTTATTCGGGAAGTGGTTGTGTGGGGTGGGGTGGTTATGAAACACATTTCCACTGGAAGCATGGTTGCTGACCCCTTGACCAAGCCTATTGTTAGAGATGTGTTTCAATCTCATGTTGGTAGTATGGGATTGCATAGGATGTGACATCTCTACGAGTTGTATTTAACATTATTATTAATAATAATTACTTATTGAGTTTTATTGTGATTTACTCTTAAGATAATTATTCTTGTGTGTATATTATTATTAGTACATGTCACCAGTCTAGAATCTACCTACTCACACAGGTAATTCACCTTGACGCTACGCAGCGAGCAAGAAGAGATTGGGGAATCTATGGTGCTCAGGTGGAGAGCTAAGATTCCACTTATTGATAGTCGCCTTAGTTATGACTAAGATGAGATTCCTTGTGAATCGTTCATAGAATTCTTTCCACGATTCTGTGAAGCCTGAGATGGCCAGGTGTGAAGTTAGGGGCTTTTGTAGCGACTAGACATCCATCTGTATGGTGTTATTTTGATAGTAACATGCTCATTTACATGAGTCAACACCATAACATACATGTCATACTGTATGTGTTTAATGCTAACGAACAGTGGGAGTGCTGGATGATCCCTTCTCCACCACTGTGTGAGCCACTGAGATCTTGAGGGATCTAACCTATGTCCTTATGACCTAAGGCTCAGTCATGAAAAGGATGCTCGATGTTGCTATTTTAGCATGCTTCCTAAGGGCTATGATTGATACAGCCGCATGGGGCATGTCAAGGAAAGCAATTGAGTCTAATTGAATTGACGTGAGTTCTTGGGGAAGATTAATTTATTGATACACCATGTCATGTGTTTGTAAGCTGGCCAGCGCTTATTTCGATTTTGTATTCGATATGGGTTAATAAACACTTGATTTATTGTAGGATTGAGTATTGCTCACTATAAGGGATTGAGAATACTTAATCTGGTGTTGATGAAATTATCTAGGACATATGCAAGTAGCCTTTGGGTGATGTATTTTTGTTATCCTTGGTGGTGGCTTAATAACTATACTCATGTCGTTGTTCGTTTCTTCTCGCAATGTCGCACGACCCATTTCCTGTATAAAGAGATGAGTAAGTGAGTTAATTGAGATGATTTGCCCGTTTTGGGCGAGTGGGAACTGTTAGACTTTTGGGTTGGGCTTTGGCCCAATCCATATCCGCCCATTGTGGGCAAGAGGTCCAACCCTATTTGAATACCCATTGGATGGGATCGGGATAAGTCCCTTATTCAAATAGGACTCTAATCCTATTAATGATAGGGATGATGGGATGAGTCCCACATAGAGTATAAGTCCCTTATCGGTATAAGGGATCATCCATCACAAAATAGAACGCACTGTTCTCCCTCCCAGTACTCTCTCTGACTCTCTCACTAGAACTCTCTCTTGGAGAATCACCATTGAAGCTCCTTGGACGTGGGTTCGTGAACTGATTGGGAATAGCTCACTGTAGTCATTCTCTACATTGCGAGGACAGAGGAACATACACAGAGACTCGTAACAACAGGACATTGGCATCCACATCGAGTTTATTCTGCATTAAGGTTAGTAACCTTCCTAACCCGATATATTGATTGCATATGTGCTATATGTGATATATGAACACTTGCAAATACATCGTACAATGAACTTGTACAACTAAAACTAGAACATGGAGTTAAACATAAAAGGAAATTAGCCAAGGATCATGGGATCATTTCACCTCATTCAAGGGGATGTGATAAAAGTAAATGAAGACAATTGTGAACAGGCAGTGTATGTCATTTTTAAATACTGCCAGACAAAATGAGCACTCACCATAATGTTCTTAGGTCCTTAACGGCCTGTTTACTTTGTGAAAATTTTTACAATTTTTATTTTCTGTGAAAATTTTTTAAAAACTGTTTTCAATTTCAGTTATCAAAATTTAGAAAATGTGTTTACTTTGCAAAAATTAAAACTGTTTTCAAAATCTAAAAATAATGTAAATGCATTTTCTAAAACTATATATTATCTCTACATGTTTTATTATTTTTATTTTTTGATTTTACAGTTGGTCTATATATATTTTTCTATGTTTATAAACATTGCCACAATATAATCCTTGTTTTCAGTTTCCATGAAAATACAAGAAAACATCTTTTTGATGTTTTCGCATTTTCTTAAAAACTGAATTCATTTTCTTCAAAATAGTTTTCATTTTTTACAAGTAAATGCGTTTTTTAGGCCGTTTTATGTTTTTATTGAAAATGAAAATGAAAATTGCAAAAATTTTCACAAAGTAAACAGGCCCTAAAGTTTTCAGTCTTTTTAGCCTTATTGCTAAGATCCAAAACAGGATATCTCATCGGTCGTTGATAAGGATCATAATGTTATCACCTATATACTAGTTTCAGAAATGTCAATGAAGAGGGTAAATTCCACTGGAGATCAGGTATCAACACATGTCATCAAGAGGCACGGTCATCCAATCATATATGATCCTACCCGATCTCCTATGCACCACGACCTGTCATTTTCATTCAATTAAAGCAGATCCTTATCTCTTGGACAAACAGAATGATCATAAAGCGTCCCTGACAACTGATTAGTAAAAGACGCAGTGTGATGTGATTGACAGATCTGAGTGATCATTAATGGGCAATTCAATGTTAATTAATGCTCATTAATGATCTATTCAAAGCTCATCAATGCTCATAAATGGGCCATTCAATCAACCTGTGATAAATAATTAATGCCAGGATCATACTCAAGTTGCCATATCCATGACCATGCTATAAATACCTTCATCACTTCACTTAACAGGTAAGTAACAAACACCTCATTTCTTACAATTTCTCTTTGCATTTATTCTGGGAACTAACTTGTTCGTCGGAGCTTTGTAGGGAGAACACCACACCAGTGTTGATTCATCGGAGCTCAACACAGCCAGGTCTCTGACTCAGATCAATCGACCTCTTACCTCTTTTCGACATCATCAGTCGATAATTGCAGACTCTTACCATTTACCCATAATTGGAACTAAAATGACTTACATAGGGTGATCGAGTCCATTCTAGTTCCAATAGAGGGCAATCAATGATGCATAGATAGCTAAGAAAACAAGAGGTAGAGTGTTAACATGTTTGCAAATTTGGGTCACATGAATCTTATTAATCAACCCATTGTTGGCCCTTCAATATCATGAATCCATCTCAAAATGTAGAAGTTGATGTGTGAAATTTGGATAAATTCTGGTACAACCAAACCACAAGAAAATGCAAAAAAAAATATATAAGCAGCAAAAAAAAAAAAAACACCCAAGATTTACATACCCAAAAAATTGAATGAGGATCTTCTGCTTGAGTTTGCTTGGTGCTTGGGTTATGTGTCATGATCTGGATCATCTGCACATCATTCAAGTGAAAAGCAGAGCATCCAGATCATGACATATCACCCAAGCATATCCAAGCCCAAGCAGAGGATCCAGACTCCAAAAAATTGTTTCCAGAGAAAGGTACCACCTTTATATTAACTAATAAAAATACATAGAGAAGTACATTGATCTTCTCAAGGCTCAGGCCTATTGGATCTTCTCAGGCCTATTGAAGAGTTCAATAGAAGGAGAAACAAACCTCTACCAGATGCATTTCACATCACGAATCAAGAAAAGTGATCTCTCTCTCTCTCTCTCTCTCTCTCTCTCTCATGCCTTAGCTTGACTGCCTATGGCTTGTTGGCTTGTTGGCTTGTTGCATTATATCTTCAATTAATAGTGTAATATTGACACAAGAAGATCCTCCTTCTTCCATTGCCCTCTTTGCCATCTTTCCAAGCTCTCTTGCTCTTTTTCTCCTCTCTTCTCCCTCCTTTCCTTCATCCATTACCTTCTCTATAGCCTTTCTAACTTCCTCACTCTTCACTACCTGTCCAAACTTTTCTTCGTCGCCCCAAAATAAAGCAACCTTAGTCCCCACCCCAACACCAATGTCCAATACTTGTACAATTAACTTCTCATTAAGAAACTGCTCTGCAAACAGAGGATATGTTATCATTGGCGTGTCGGCACAGACCCCTTCTAGTGTAGAATTCCAACCACAGTGTGTTAAGAATGCTCCAATAGCAGGATGTGACAGTATTAGTACTTGGGGAGCCCAACCTTTGATCAATAGGCCTCTCCCTTTAGTCCTTTCCTCAAATCCATCTTCTATTAACCATTTCTCCAACTCCTCTGTTTTATCTCCTCCTCTTACAACCCAAATAAATGGCTGGTTCGATGCTTCTAGGACTAAACCAATCTCTGTTAACTGTAAAGGTGCAAGGCGACTGAGGCTTCCAAGACAAGCATAGATTACAGAGTTGGGTGTCCTGGAGTCGAGCCACTTCAAGCACTGATTTTCATCAATAGAGGCCTTGTTGCCTCTTTGAGCCTTATGGCCCTTATCTAAGTTTTCCTTGTTGCATAATGATACATTGATACAGGGCCAATACAGTAAACTCTATCTCCTTTAATCTTGCAGTATTCTTCAACAAAAGCCTCAGTAACGGTCGGACGATAGTAAAAAGTCATTGAAGTTCGTTGGCCCTGGATTGAAAGCACCAGGTAGCTGGGCTTTAGTTAATTCAATTTGATCAGGCAAACCAGGCACCACAAAAGGGTCCAATTCAGTACTGACCCTTTCATGAACCTTGGAAATGTGTAAATTGTGTGAGCACAAGAGAGAGAAACAGCTTGTCCCATCGAAGATAAGCCTTGGAATTTGAAACTTTCTAGCATTGTCAGCTGTCCATGCAAGAAATCTATCTGAAATTAGGCATCTTGGACAGGGTTTTAATTCGTCTAAGAATCATTCTACTGGTTGTTATAACAAGCCAACTGCAGTGAGGAAGTTCCTGGTAAACTCACGCGAGGATAGACTGTCTAAGTTCTCACATCCCTCAGGCAAGCCGGCCTCAGCACATGGAAACTTGAGTTGGAGGAGTCTTATTGAAAGGCCAGATTCAATGGCACGACTAATGATCAAATTGAATCATGCAGTATTAAGGGGTGTGGTGACTATTGTGACAATCACACCACGTTGTGCCAATATCTTGGCCATGTCTATCATAGGAATAAGATGGCCTTGGGCCATTAAGGGGTATCAAAACAAAGTGAAGCTGCAGGTGGGGTTGTGAAGCCATTGCCAATTTGGGGTGTTGAGATTTGGAAGGATTGATGATGAAAAATCAAAAGGATTCCAACTTCCAATTTAAAGAACTCCAGGGGGTTTTGCTTTAGATTCTAAGTCTCCTTTTGGGATTGGTTGTATAATTTGTGCTTCTAGTTCTAGTTTACCTCTTTGTAATGTTGTTGAAATTTTTATTTGAATGCAGTATATATCTGCCAGGTCCAGACGCCAATCTCTCAAAGTGGTTGTTTGAAAACGAAGCTGGGACCAAATATCTTCATATCTCTGTTTAATAAAAAAAAAAAAAATTGCAGCATGTTTCTTGAGCAATCAATATACCCATATCTTATTCAGTATGTATTGATATGTAAATCATTTTCCACATGGAAGTTGGGTGGCGTGGGGGATTTTTGCTTGGGCAGCTCACCTTCTATCAAATAAGCACAGGCCTACTTTGAGGACATCATTGAGAACGGCAGGACTGAAATGATGAAGGAGGCATTTTAGTTTGGTGGGTTTACATATCTAGTTTTTGAGCACAAGGCCAGTTTGGTTGGTTGCAAGTATCTGGGTGAATTGCAGTGATCTAATTTATAACTTCGAATTGTTTAGAACTGCAGTTGGGCACACGTGCAATTAGAACAGAATGTGAACTACAGTTGTTTCAAACATTTTCGAGGAAGCCTTGTGAATTAGTTTTCATAGGTTTGAAAATGGAACTTCTATCCCACTTCTTACACATAAAGCAGCACAAAGAATTACCCAAATACTAATTTCAGAAAGCTCAGGTGGCCTAACTTGCAATGTTGTGTACTCGCTCGAGGATGAAATGAGTGGCATGCATGCTAAGTTCATCCAAGCATCTCACCAATAAACCAAAAAAAAAAAAAGAAAGACAAAAAGTGTTATTCCAAGTGGAAAACATGTTATCCCTGGACAGGGAAACAAGAAAAATGCCAAACAGGGGAATTGGCTTTGTAATATCTCTGAGCTATTAAAATATTCTGCAAATGTACCTACCACTTCTCTCTCTCTCTCATGTCCTAGGTTTCTTTCCCTTGACATGCTTGTTGCATGATACCTTGGATCAACAGTGTCATGTTTAGGTGAGAAGATCCCCCTTCATCTACTGCTCTTTTTGCCATTTTCCCAAGTTCTCTAGCTCTTGTCCTTCTCTCCTCTCCTTCCTCTCCTTCATCCATCAGCCTGTCTATAGCCTTCTCAACATCCTCCTTTTTCACCAACACCCCAACCTTCTCTTCCTTTCCAAACTGCATTGATACCTCAACCCCAATACTGACACCAATCCTCAAAAATTGTACAACCAACTTCTCATTATAAAACTGGTCTCCAAATAGCGGCCATGTAATCATCAGCACACTGGCACATACCCCTTCCAGTGTTGAATTCCAGCCGCAATGCGTTATGAACCCTCCAATTGAAGGATGTGACAATATTAGTACTTGGGGTGCCCAACCCCAGATCACAAGGCCTCTTCCTTTGGTTCTTTCTTCAAATCCATCTTCTAAAATCCACTTCTCCAATTCTTTGAATTTTTCTCCTTTTATAACCCAAATGAATGGTCGATTCGATGCCTCTAAACCCAACCCAAGCTCTATCACCTGTGAAGGTATCAGATTACATAGGCTCCCAAGGCAGGCATAGATTACAGAGCTTGGCTCCCACAAATTCAGCCACTTGAAGCATTGGTTTTCATCAATTGAGGCCTTATTACCTCTCTCAGCCTTATCCAAGTAGTCTTTGTTGCATAAGGATACAGGACCAACACACCACACTCTCTCTCCTCTCAGCTTTCTGTATTCTTTGACATATTCAGGCTCCAACTCCTCAAAACTATTAACCACCACCCCATATGCTGCTTTTTCAGCCTCTATAAATTTATTGAAAAAATCTCTCCCTTGGGATGAATTAGAATGGAAGGAAGATAGCTGGGCTTTAGTAAATTCAACTCGATCAGGCAAGCCAGGCAACACAAAGTACTCTGATTCGGAAGTTACTTTCTCAAGAACCTTGGAGACCTGTACGTGGTGTGTGCATGAGAGATCGAAGCAACTCATTCCATGGAAAATAATCCTCGGAATATGAAACTTGCGAGCAACATCAGCAGTAAAAAACAGAGTCATGTCAGAGATGATGCAGCTTGGCCGTGGTTGTATCTCTTCAAGCAATTGTTCTAGGGGTTGCTGCAACATTCTAGCGGCCACCAATACATTCTTTATCAACTCTAGTGAAGGAAGCATATCCAAATTCTCGCAACCTTCTGGTAGTCCTGCTTCAGCATATGGGAACTGAAGTTCTTGAAGTTGGATTTGGAGGCCAGTTTCAATAGCACGAGCGATGACTGGTTTGATTCGGAGAGCGTTTAGGGGTGTGGTGATTATAGTAACGATCACTCCATGCTGTGCCAAAAGTTTGGCAATGTCTATCATGGGAATCATGTGGCCTGGCGCCATGAGAGGAAACAAAATAAAGTGAAGCTGGTGGGGTTGGGAAGCCATGAAAATTCACTGCAGATAGAGTGGATGCTGTGTAAGGTGTGCTTTTCTCTTGTTTCATACAAAAAAGATATACAAGCTTGCTATCCAAGGGTGCTTATCCTGAGACTATGTGGTTCACAGGCAGGAGGACTTTTGTGGATGATGTTTTCCCATTTTTCCACCTATCCCAATCTTATTTTCTGTTAAAACAGAGTTACTTCCTTTGAGCCATTTAATTCACATGTCCAATAAATTTTAATACAGAACATTAATATGACAAAACTTTTAACAAATAATCAATAAATATAAATGACCACAAGCTTACAACATCAGTTTACACATATATAACTACTAGCTTAAGTAAATATTACTTGCCCATTACGAACTACATACACAGGCAACTGTAAATATTAAAAAGAAAACAGATGCAGAATTTCAGAATCATCTTTCTGTGAAACTTAGGCACCGTTTGGATTTGTTTTTTGTAAGTCTTATTTGCTTTTAAATTTTTTTTTTTAAGAAAGGGAATTTTCCCAAAATACACCCATGTTTTCAATCAATTACCTCTATAAACCTGTGTTATGGGAAATGACAAATATAATTTTTTTTTTTGACCATAATACCCTTCCAACGGTCAAATACCTATATTATATAAGAATACCCAATTTATGAAGAATACCCAAAACCCAATGTTACATACAATACCCAATTATATTAAGAATACCCATTCAAACATTAAATGCTCACAAATCAATCTTTTTAAATTTAGGGAAAATGATCAATTACCCCCTATGTAGGATCTTATTTATCAAGAAACCCAATGAACTTGATTCTATACCAATCCCCCCTTACAGGTCAATTTCGAAGTCAACTGTTATTTTTATTTGTCTATTATACCCCTTCCTTCATTTTAGCAAGTTTTTAATTTTACCATATTAATGATGGTCATTGATTTGAAATTTATGCTGATAATTAATTGGATATAGTAAGTTTTTTTGAATTCAGATTGCATCTCTCATCCGTTATCTTTTTGATTTGTTGGATATAGTAGGTTTAGTTTTTGAATTCGAATTTTGTTTCTAGATTTTGAACCGCAGATCATCAGCCGGAGTTTATTTCAGTTCTCAATTTCCGGCCACTATTTTTCATTGAAACAAACTTTTTTCTTGATTCGAAAGTTTTTGGCATTAATCTTAGATGGCAGATTTTTTATTACAGAATATTGTTTCCGTTAGTTCCATTTTTTTCCAAGCTTTAAACATCTCCGGTGTCAATTTGATATCTTAATCCGTTCATCATTCTTCTCCAGCAAGACTTGCTGTTCAGGTAAATCTAAGTTTATATTTCCTTTATTCTATTTATATGTTTTCTAAGATTAGTAGATTTAAGTTAATAACTTCATTTCTATCCTCTCTTATTATCCAGAACATGAATATATTGATCATTTTTTAAGATTCTTAGAACATTGATCACCTATTACAAAACAGGGACTCGGTTACAAAAAACAGAGTCTCGGTTACAAAAAACAGAGACCGGCTCCATCTCTTTTATAAATGCTTTTATAAAACATGGACTCATATTACATGTATACATTAATTAAAGTTTCATTTTTTCTACTTTTTTATCAACTTACTGATTTGATCTATCAGGTAAAATTTCTTTTAATGTATACATATAATAACCATTCACGTTGGTTGGTGGAATATCACCATAATGTATACATGTTTTAATTTTAATTGTATACAAGTATATAATTTTGACAGGTATGCATAGGCAATGTAAATTTTATACAAGTATACAAATATGAATACATGTTCCTTTATGAGCTGTAACATAAATAAAATGTACAACAAAGTAAATTGTAGATCATACATTACCTTGATGTTTGTCCAGCTTATTTGTCAGATCATAATTATATCTCTTTGATCATCTATCATCTTATCCCTCACTAACAATAAAGCCTTAAAATCATCAATGCTTTCCATATGTTCCTTTCTCATTAACTTGATTTTCAACTCCAAATCCTCTATTTTCTTATCTCTAATGTCACAAGCAATCTGTGTGACATTATGAACTTCCATTTCCAATATTTTTTCATCATTTTTTCTCAATTCATCAGTTAGAGTTCTGATAGTTGATATCTGCGCTTCTTTCTCCCTCCTCAATCCATCAATAACTTCTTCCAAATTACTAATTTTTTTCTTCATTTCCTCATATTCTGTTTTTGAATCACATTTATCTTGGATGTCTTCATCCACTGTCCCCTTGAATGAAACTAATGCCGAACATGTAATTGGCTCCATCTCAAAGTCACTATCTATCTCCTCCTTAATTTCTATAAATTTTTGACCTTCATCTTCTTCAACCTTTGAAAGATTCAAACATGAAAAAAATCAGTCATTTTTAAAAGTAGACATGTATACATACATGTCTACAAAACATTAACACAATATTTATTGAATTGAAGAATGCACATTTTATACTATCAACAAATCGCGCTCGCCAACTTCCATTGCAGCCATAGATGCATGCACCATTCGTAAATTCCATTTAACGATCAGAATATCATTTTGCTTAAATTCTTGTCTTGGATTAACGATATTTACGTGCTCACATACCCAATACTGTACAAAAAAATAAAAATAAAAATTTAAGTAGACAACTTGTATGTATTTGAACACTAATCTATATAGAGAAAAAAAGATTCATTTTATTCACATTAACACTCACCAGAATAGAGATTGTACAGCCAATTACTTTCTCTGGTGTGTTCACATTTTCAGAAATTGAGTCCATAAGAAAACCATGGATCCTCGCACTCCATGCGTATTCCTTAATTTGATTAAGATCTTCCACATAATTCAGCATATCCCAACCAATGTTAGGTGCTGTGTTAGTGAAGAACAAAGAAATCAAAGTGTGCAACACTAGAAGCCTTGAAAAATCTTCCCTGTCTGTTTTTTTTTTCCCAGCTGCTGCAAGCAATGCTTCTGATCTAACTTTGGATGCTACAATCCTATCAACATCCGCAAGTCGTCTCGCCACAAATGGAGAATCAGGTTTTCTGGATGCTGATTTTTTTATCGGATGTTTTCCACAGTTAATTCCAAAAATATTTGAGAAGTCTCTTTCCTCAAATTTATGTTCCATATTCGCCAATATGAATACACCTTTAAGTGGATCATACGTGTTCAGAATCTTGAGTATGTCGCAGTCGTGCTTCGTGCACATCTGAGTATTCAACTTTCCGTTTAAGATTGCGTTATAAAGATTCCAAAAATGTGTTTTCTTCAACACCTCCCTATGCTGCACATTGAGATCGGCCTCATTCAGCAACGAAACTGTTGCATGAAGGTTCGATCTGTAGTTGTACATAGGTTTTGAACCTGTGTATACATTCAAAAAAATTATATTAGCTCTACTACATAACATCAACATTATCCATGTATAAGAAGCTATCAGTTCCATTTCATTTCATCAAATTTGTCCCAACCACTCCATATGACAAATAACATGCATAAATGGTTTCTAAAATTGTATAAACCTAATAACAAGTATACAAAGTAACTATGTATACACAAACACAAATCAAAATATAATAAACCAAATAACGTAAATTTTAACAAATTACACATTTACGGTTCCTAATAACATATATACCAAATTAGACCTGTATAAACAAACTAAAATCAAAATATAAAAATGTTGCTTTATGTGATAATCAGCCATAAATTACATTTTTTTCAAATGTATACATGTAATAAAAAGTATACATATATACAATCTCAAGCATCGATACTAAGCTATGCTTTTATATATGTAAAAATATTTTGTGATAAAATAATAAAAAAAAACACACTAAACCCCAAAATCGATGCTAAAAAAAAAAATACCCAAAAATATTAACTTTATAACTTAAAAAAATAATAAACTTCCAAAATTTTCAGATGTACGACTCCAAAAGATGCCAAAAATATGGTTATATGTGAAAACCCTCAAGGAATTTCATTTTTCGAATAAATATACATGTATACATTGCATAAATGTATACACTCTCCAAACTAATATTACGAAAAATTCATATCTTTTAATGTAAAAAAATAAATACTTGTATACACGTTACCCTTTTGTGTATACATCTTGTTTTGGGAAATCAATGAGCCTACGATATGAGATTTTGTGATGTAAAAATCATAAATCACATAAAACCCCTAAATCATAAAAAATAATGAAATATTAATATTAAAAATCAAATCTTACAAACCCTAATAACTTAAAGATTAATTCTTTAAAAAATGACGGGTCATCAAAACATAAAAAACAGGGTAAAATGGAGAACCCAACAAAAATTTTGGAAGCTACGAATGTATACATTATAAAATGTATACAATCTCCAAACTAATATTACGAAAAAATCATATCTTTCAATTTATAAAAATAAATATTTGCATACATTTTATCCTTTTGTGTATACATCTTGTTTTGGGAAACCAATGAGCCTACGATATGAGATTTTGTGATGTAAAAATCATAAATCACATAAAACCCCTAAATCATATAAACTAAGGAAATATTAATATTAAAAATCAAATCTTACAAACCCTAATAACTTAAAAATTAATTCTTTAAACAATGACGGATCATCAAAACATAAAAAACAGGGTAAAATGGAAAACCCAACAAAAATTTTGAAAACTACGAATGTATACATGTATCCACACAAGAAACCGACAAAAAACATCATAAAAACCCATTTTTCCTCAAAAACAATCAATGGAATGCACAATCCCAACAAAAAATAGAAAGAAAACCAAAAAAATCGGGGAAAAACTCTAATACTTACTTGTTTTGGCCGACTCTATGTTCTTCCCCTTCAAAACCACTTTGGATGTTTTCCTCATTGCCGATTTTTTCTTCATCGTCATGCTGGAAATCAAACGAAGAGAGTGGCTCTGACGGAATCAATCACCGACCTTGTTTCGGAAGTGATTATGTTATTCTCCAGATTTTTAGGTTCGTGGAGTGATGGAGCTCTTCTGTATACGAATCTCCGATTCCTATATTTTCGGAAACTGAAAAGGAAACTCCAAAAGCAAGATCGTGTGGGGTAAGATGTTTAATACGTGGATGAGGGTATTTTTGTCCTCTAATAGATCTTAATGCCGGTTTATATTAGCTTAATAATTTGAGGGGCCTGATGGTATTGGGAGGTGATATGGAGGGTCTTTTAGTATAAAACCCTTAAATTTAATCATTACAATACTGTCATGGTCAAATCAATGATAATTATAATTTTTTTTTATATATTTAATTTGATATTTAATTTTTCTTAAATATGATTTATGTTTAAAAATGTAAAAAAATATCCCAATATACTTATTAGGATGCAACTATCCCGCCAAACCAAACCCACAACTCGTTCTTTCTCTCTCTCTCTCTCTCTCTCTCTCTCGCTCTCTCTCTCTCTCAGCCCTGCCAATCCTTCGACCTCACCGGAATAGATGGCGACCCAGGCATCTTCGATCTGCACACCGGTTTTTGAACCGGCCGAGGCTTGCTAGGGCAGAACCCTAGCTGCTGCTGCGAGTAAAGGTGAGACCTTGGACCGGTCGAGGCTTGCGAGGGAAGTGAAGATTGCTCTCGGTAAAGATTTCTCAACTTTCCCCTATTTTCTCATCATTTCTCTTCACTTTTCCTTCAACATTATCGAAGATTTTGAAGCTTTTTTTTACCTAATTGATCAGATCTCTCAACCATTTCGCTTGCTTGTGTCGTTGATCGGTAAAGATTTGAAAGCCTGCTTAGGTTTTTGTTGCTCAGGTAAATCATTCTCACACTGCTACTAGTATCAGCCATTAATGAATGAATTGTTTCTTATTTTTTTATCTGTGTTCTATTATGTTCTTTGAGTAGCATATATATATATATATATATATATATATATATATATATATATATATA
>JAESVK010000656.1:420891-435536 GCA_017140935.1 Hamamelis virginiana | reverse complement strand
GCAAAGCCCATATTTGACATATGGCATTCAGAATAAGAATTTTGTTAGGCAAAGCCCATATTTGATATATGGCAAAGTTCATATTTGACATATGAGATGTGATGATTTAGAATAAGAATTTTGTTAAGTGAAGTCCATATTTGACATATGGCAAAGTTCATATTTGACATATGAGATGTAATGATTTAGAATATGATTTGGCGAAGTCCAGGTTTGAACGTATCTGACATAGGAGATTTGATGAGTTAGAATATGATGGTTGATAGACGAAGTCTATATTTGATGAAGTGTGATTAGCAATTTTGAAGATAATTAGAAATGAGTGTGAGATTCCCTCTAAAGATATGATGATTGGAAATAAAATTTCTAGTAATGAGTCGAAGACTCCCAAGTTTTTAGATAATTTGGAAATGCAATTTCCAAAAGGATTTAAAATCCTTAAGTTGACTAGAAATGAAATTTCTAGTAATGAGTCGAAGACTCCCAAATTTTTATGATATGGGAAATGCAATTTCCAAAAGGATTGAAAATCCTTAAGTTGACTAGAAATGAAATTTCTAGTAATGAGTCGAAGACTCCCAAATTTTTATGATAATTGGAAATGCAATTTCCAAAACGATTGAAAATCCTTAAGTTGACTAGAAATGAAATTTCTAGTGATGAGTCGAAGACTCCTAAATTTTTATAATAATTGGGAAATGAAATTTCCAAAAGGATTGAAAATCCTTGAGATAACTAGAAGTGAGACTTCCAGGAAGAGAGAATTTGAAGCGAAGCTTTCAAAATAATTTTGATGGTTAATTATCCTTATTTTGTTGTGTCAGGAATGGGATGTCATTGTTTTCGTTGATATTCACTGGCGAATCCATGAACATCAACGAGGGGCTTCTGTAGACATCCATTTTTGACCACGAGTATGGTCATTAATGGTTGCCTTTGATTTGAGGTAAAATAGGGTGTCAAAACCTAAGTTGCCAGTTTATCCTTGTGGGTAGTTAGTTAGAGGTCATTATCGCATGTAGGTTTTTTGGTCAGATTGAGTCGGTTCCTTTTGCATTAGGTTTTTAGGGAGTTCATAGGTGCCCCTGTCAAATTTCATTGCATTCCGAGTGAGGCTTGATAAGTAATTAGATTTTTTGTGACCTAAGGGGCAGAATTGTCCTTTTGATCGCAAAAGTCCCTAAGAGCTATTGAATTGGTTTCAGATTGTCCCGAGGTTTTGGCATAGGTAATTAAAGTGTGTTTGGTAGCTAAGTTGATCAGTGACAAGGTTTGTGGAGCCTTCTGGCTCATAATTGGCTCTTAAGGCTCGAAATGCCCTTTTAAGCCCAGATTAGGGTTTCGACCGGAAGTGACCGGGATTAGATATTTTTATCAAACCAAAGCCTTCAAAGGCTTCAAAACACTTTCCTAAAATATTTTAAAACTTGTTTCGAGAAGAAGAAATGATTTCGAAAGCAATCGGGTAGCAAATTTCAAAATCCTAATTTGGGCCCGGCAAGCCCTAAACAGCTAATCGGTCGACTTTTCCCTAAAACTTTGACCTCGGTCAATGCATTTTCACTTCAAACACTTCTTAAAACATGGAGAATCGAATCACGATTGTTTCGGGGCTTGAATCGTCAAATTTGGACTTAAAACGGGCCCGAAAAGCAGAAAAAAGCCAAAACCGGGTCGAAACGGGCTGAGACAGGCCCACATAGGGCATTTTTGGGGATGGAGGATCGATGACCGCCCACCTAGGGACGGCCAACCGTCCTAGGGTGGATGGGCGTCGATCTCTTTGCCCAATAACTGCTCTTCTTCAGTCTCTTTTCTGCCCAGGACTCTTCCAAGCCCTGCCATGTATCCAGTTTGGCCATAGGGACTTTTGGATGAGTATGAACACCTTGGAAGGCTGGTTTTGAGCCCTTGGATCATTCTTGAGAGATTTAAACTCAGCCATTGATCAAACTCAGGCCTCCCTATAAATAGAGGGCCCTGAAATCAGTTTTAACACACAAAAATAAGCTTTAGAGAGCTAGCTTGGAGAGTAGAGGCTTGAGCAATTGCACAAGCTTCCCCCATAGCACTCTAGCTTAAGTTTTAAAGTCCTTGAGGTCCTTGGAGTCCTTGGAGCTTAAGGAGAAGGCTTGGAGCAAGGAGGCAAAAAAAGAGGTTAGTAGTTTTCTATTCTGTTCTTCTTCTTTTTCTTCTTCTTCTTCTTCTTCTTTAATCATGCTAGGTTAGGTTAGTATGCATAGGGTTTAGTTCATTGTTAGTATGCATGCATAGGATATAGTTCATTATTAACATGCATAGTATAGGTTCTATATTAGTATGCATGATAGGCTAGTTTTTTTTTTAATATGTATGCATATTTCTCTTCTTCTATTCTTCTTTAATCATACCATGTTAGGATTAGTTATTTTGGATTAGGTTCAAGCATGTTTAAGTCTTTTAAGTTAGTAATCAAGTTAGGTTAGTTTATGCAAAATAAATCACATGCTAGTATTTTTAGGATGGATTTATGTTGTTCATATTAGGTTGTTAGTCTATTCAACTTATTCTCATCACAGTTCATTTTTTTTATCACTTGGAATGTTTGATTGATATATAAAATATGTTCGAGGGAGCATGCAAAGTGAGTCCCTTCCCTTGTGATTAAATGCTATGTTTTGATGATAGTTTAGTATGCATATTGCATTTAGTACACTTTTTTATCATTTTTTATTCATTGTTTTAGGGTTTTAAATACACTTTTTGATTACTTTCAAATCTGTCCATGGATTTAAAGTGACCTAAAAGTGCATTAAAACTCATTTTTTTAGACTTAAATCAACTTAGAAACATGCCTAGGTTCCCATAGCTAACTTAGATTGCATTTAAGCCATTTGCATGCATTATTTAATTCTTTTGTGCATTTTTTTTACCTATTTTCCAGAAATTCCAGCATGCATTATTTTGATATTTAGGGGTGCTTAGATGAACTTAGGGTATAGTTAGGGACTCTTAGGTTAGGGAAGCCACTTGGCTCCACTTAGGTCTCCCCTTTGTAGTAAAAACTACATCTAAAGAGGAATTTTGGCTTGTTTAAGAGTCTATTTTTGAAAGTTTTCAAATAAAAATTAAAGAAGTTGTTTTGGGATGAAACTCCCATTTTGAAAGATGAAGTATTTCAAACAAACACCAACTCTCGAAGATAGAGTCTTAGATAAGGTAGAATGCCTTCAAGGATATAGTTCATTACAATAGGAGAGTCCTAGGGTAATCGAACTACGTGGACTTTGATCTTTGTCAAGCAATTGATAAGGTACGTAGGCAGTCAATAGGGCGCAAGTCCAATCTTAGGTTGACTTCTAGTCTCCTAAGATCCTTAGGTTTCTTGTATACTTTTTGTACTATATATTATTATTATTATTTATTATTATTCATATTTTGTGGTTGATTAGATATGCTAGGATTGTTTTGAAAAGATTTTGATAAAGCGCAAACTTAATTAGGAGACCTTTAATTAGGGCGAGGTGGGTGCCTACAAGGAGTTCCTTGGAACCTTCCCACTTCGTAACCTAGCCCCCGAATCCATTTTGATTCAAAGACCATGCTTTTCCAAAATATGGGGTTAGTGTTTTATTGAAAATAAAACTGTTTTTTTTTGTGGTTTCCTTGTTCCCTAAAAATAAGGTAGCGACTCCTAGTTTTTACAAACTCTTATCCTTTTTCAAAAACCTTATCTTGAGTGGATAATAGAGAAGGATAAACGTGGATAATAGAGAAGGATAAATCGAGACGGATAAACATCATCCACAATCCACTCAAGAACATCCCCAAAGTGAACGAGATGCCTCCCGATCTAGGTTGGCTGGTTCACAGGAATTAGTGAACAGGTGGAGCTAGAGTGCGACACTTCTGGGAAAGACATAGGAAATACTCCAATTCAGTCTATTGAGGAAAAGGTGCAAGATTCTAGTGAGGTAGAAAATGCATCACAACAGTAGCAGTACAGTTTGGCTCGAGATCAAGTAAGGAGGCAGATTAGGCCACCTCAAAAGTACGGCTATGCAGACATGGTTGCTTATGCATTGACTGTGGCAGAGACCGTTCAGTTTCAAGAGCCTTCTACATACCGTGAAGCTGTCACGGGTAGTGATTCTGCAAAGTGGACTATTGCTATGAATGAGGAGATGGAATCTCTCCAAAAGAACCAGACTTGGGAGCTTGTGAAACCACCAAAGGGGAAGAAGATTGCTGGATGCAAATGGGTCTTCAAGAAAAAGGAAGGAATTCCAGGTGTGGAAGATGCTAGATACAAGGCATGTTTAGTGGCAAAGGGCTATAGTCAGGAAGAGGGTGTGGACTTCAATGAGGTATTCTCACCAGTTGTGAAGCATAGCTCTATTCGCGTGTTGCTTGCTATGGTTGCTATGTTTGACTTTGAGCTAGAGCAACTTGATGTCAAGACAACTTTTCTACATAGTGAGCTTGAGGAGCAGATTTATATGCATCAGCCTAAGGGGTTTTCTGTTTCGGGAAAGGAGGACCACGTTTGTTTGCTTTAGAAATGTTTGTATGGGCTGAAACAATCACCTAGATAGTGGTATAAGCGTTTCGACATGTTTATGTTGGACCATGGTTATTCTAGAAGTGAGCATGACAGTTGTGTTTACTTCAGGGAGCTCTTAGATGGTTTATTTGTGTAGCTGTTGTTATATGTTGATGACATGCTTATTGCAGCCAAAGATATGTCTGTGATCAACAAGTTAAAGGCTCAACTCCGTGATGATTTTGAGATGAAAGACTTGGGCGCATCAAAGAAAATATTGGGCATGGAGATTCGCAAGGATAGAAAGGCAAACAAGTTGTACCTATCACAAAAGAGTTATATTGAGAAAGTACTTGAGCGTTTTGGGATGCAGGATTCTAAACCTGTGAGCACTCCAGTTGCTACTAATTTCAGACTTTCAGCAGAGTTATCACCGCAGACAGAGGAGGAGGAGGAATACATGTCTCGTGTTCCATATGCTAGTGCAGTTGGGAGCTTTATGTATGCCATGGTTTGCAATCGTCCAGATATTTCACAAGCGGTTAGTGTTGTGAGTAGATATATGGGACATCCTGGCAAGGGACACTGGCAAGCTGTGAAATGGATATTTCGATATCTGAAGGGTACTACTAATACTGGTTTGGTATTTGGGAGTTGTAGAGATAGTGGTGCTATTGGCTATGTTGATTCTGATTATGCTGGCGATTATGATAAGAGGAGATCTCTGACAGGTTACGTTTCACTCTCTCGAGTTGTGCTGTGAGTTGGAAGGCAACAATACAGACTACAGTTGCCTTATCCACTACAGAGGCCAAGAACATGGCTGTGACTGAGGCAGTGAAAGAGGCTATCTGGCTGAGAGGCTTACTTGGTGAGCTTGGTTTGCAGCAGGGTGCTATGTTGTTCATTGTGATAGTTAAAGTGTTATACATTTGACTAAAAATCAGATGTATTATGAAAGAACTAAGCACATTGATGTCAGATATCATTTTGTGAGAGGTATTGTCTCTCAGGGCCAGATTGAGGTAAATAAGATTGGTACCGCAGAGAATGCAACAGATATGATGACCAAGCCAGTTCCTACACTCAAGTTCAAGCATTGCTTGGACTTGATTGGTGTTTGCAGTATATGAGGTGGATGCCCTAAGGGGCAAGGTGGAGATGGCGATAGAGAGTTTCTTTCAGAGAGGATTGATTGAATTCAAGCCAAGGTGGAGATTTGTTATGTGGGTGTCTTGAATTAAAACCCATTTGCAACCCGACGACCCTATTAATCCGCTCGACCCAACCCGATTTGGACACACGGTTCGACCCGACCCGCTTATGTTAATTAGGGCTTCAGTATATAAGGTCGTTTTGAGGGTTTTCTTTATCACGGTTGTTTTGTAGTTGCTTGAGCCGCGCAACTCTTCTCTCCACATAGTGAAATTCTCTCGTCGTCGCTACCCCGTGGATGTAGGCTATTTGCCGAACCACGTAAAATTTGTGTGCATTGTGTGATTGATTGATCTCTTCACGTTTTCTTATTTTTGCTTGATTATTTCGTTGCGATCATGAATCTCGAATCGTTTGTCTATTTCATAACAGGCTCCAACTCCTCGAAACTATTAACCACCACCCCATATGCTGCTTTTTCAGCCTCTATAAATTTATTGAAAAAATCTCTCCCGTGGGATGAATTAGAATGGAAGGAAGATAGCTAGGCTTTAGTACATTCAACTCGATCAGGCAAGCCAAGCAACACAAAGTACTCTGATTCGGAAGTTACTTTCTCAAGAACCTTGTAGACATGTACGTAGTGTGTGTATGAGGGATCGAAGCAACTCAATCCATGGAAAATAATCCTCGGAATATGAAACTTGCAAGCAACATCAGCAGTAAAAAAAAGAGTCATGTCAGAGATGATGCAGCTTGGCCGTGGTTGTATCTCTTCAAGCAATTGTTCTAGGGGTTGCTGCGACATTCTAGCTGCGACAAATACATTCTTTATCAACTCTAGTGAAGGGAGCATATCCAAATTCTCGCAACCTTCTGGTAGTCCTGCTTCAGCATATGGAAACTGAAGTTCTTGAAGTTGGATTTGGAGGCCAGTTTCAATAGCACGAGTGATGACTGGTTTGATTCGGAGAGCGTTTAGGGGTGTGGCGATTATAGTAACGATCACCCCATGCTGTGCCAAAAGTTTGGCAATGTCTATCATGGGAATCATGTGGCCTGGCGCCATGAGAGGAAACAAAATAAAGTGAAGCTGGTGGGGTTGGGAAGCCATGAAAATTCACTGCAGATAGAGTGGATTCTGTGTAAGGTGTGCTTTTCTCTTGTTTCATACAAAAAAGATATACAAGCTTGCTATCCAAGGGTGCTTATCCTGAGACTATGTGGTTCACAGGCAGGAAGCTATTGTGGATGATGTTTTCCCATTTTTCCATCTATCCCAATCTTATTTTCTGTTAAAACAGAGTTACTTCCTTTGAGCCATTTAATTCACATGTCCAATAAATTTTAATACTGAACATTAATATGACAAAACTTTAAACAAATAATCAATAAATATAAATGATCACAAGCTTACAACATCAGTTTACACATATATAACTACTAGCTTAAGTAAATATTACTTGCCCATTACGAACTACATATACAGGCAACTGTAAATATTAAAAAGAAAACAGATGCAGAATTTCAGAATCATCTTTCTGTGAAACTTAAGCACCGTTTGGATTTGTTTTTTATAAGTACTTATTTGCTTTTTAAAATTTTTTTTTAAGAAATTATATTTTGCAAATTTTTAAAAAAGCAAATAAGTACTTATCAAAAACAAATCCAAACGGTGCCTTAGGTTTCATTTTCTGACCATATGAGAGAGAGAGAGAGAGAGAGAGAGAGAGAGAGAGAGAGAGAGTATGCAGAGCAAAAGGCATTTTTATTCAGATTAGAGGAAGAGGAGCTGTTATTATTGGTCATGGAAGCCATAAGAAATAAGAAGAGAAAAGAAGAGAAAATAGGGTTTACGTGGTTACGAAAAACCTAGCAGAAACCATCCACTGTTCCCCCCCCCCAAAAAAAAAAAAGAATTTTATAAGTTTTGTTCAGTCGAAAACCCCTCCATCTTTTTTATTTTAACCAAAAGTCCTTTTTAATAAGAAATACATCGGTTTGTTCTTTGATTTTGCACAAACTAATCCTTTTGGAGAAAACTGATGCATAGATCAGTTTTTTGGAAGTGCTTGGAAAACTGATACATATATCAGTTTTTTGGACCTTTAGGTAAAATAAAACTGAAATTTGGAATTTTAGGTAAAGTGAAAAGATGATAGGACTTTTGAGTAAAAATTAACTCAAAATGGGACTTTTGGATAATTTTTCATAGGAACTTATTAGTTTTTTTTTTTCTTTGGGGGTCAAAACTTATTAGTGATTGATTTGGGAACCATTTAAAGTTTTGATGGCAAGGCTGGGCCCCTCGGGCATCATTTTGCCAAGGTCCATGATATCACACTCCATATAAGAGGAGAAGTGGAGAAGTTTGGGCCAATGGGCCCCAGCAAAGCATATCTACTAGAATTCAAAACCAAATCGAACCCTACGGTTTGAGTGGTTTGAATGATTTTTAATCACTCTTGTTGCTTATTCGTGTTATTATTTAATAGGGGAAATTATCCAGACCCCTCTATAATTTGGATTCCGTACCAGTAGGCCCATAACCCTCTAAAGTTTACGCAAAAATCCTTCCAAGATATTTCAAAGTCATCATTTTTTTTTTTTTTTGTATTGACATATTTGCCATCTTTTGATGAAATTAAGAAGATTTTTATTACCATTTAGAGTTTATAACAGTATTGGTCTCTTTATGGAAACTTTCTAGATTACATTCAATTCAAATTTTGAATTATCAAAAACTTAACTAATCGGGTGTATCTTAGCAAACTCCACGTACTAATTCCTTTGTTTTTATTGCATTATACACCAACTTTACTTACTCAACTACTTGGGCATTCACTATCGTCTCTTCTCCCGTCATTTGTTAAACATTCTCTACCATCTCTTTTTTAGTATATTTAAAATAGGTAAATATACATTATTTATTCAAGTAATCAAATAAGTATATTTACCTATGTCAAATAACATATACAGATCATCCAAAAAAAATTTGTGAGCACAACCAATGTAACGCCCCAAACTGACCTTAAATTGACCCTCCCGGGTAGGTCAATCCTTGTCAATTTGAAGCCACAACCTGACCTGCTCATTTATATATCCTTACTCCAGGGGAAAAGAAAGACTTAAATATATATATCAAAGTGCAATGTCATGCCAGCACACACATGTGTCCCAAAATCCAAAGTTCAACCTACCGAAGAAAATAATAATAATAAATCTGATTGCCAACATCCCTGGCATAGTAGGCATCAAATACTCTATTATAAGTAATAACAAAATAAAAGTCTCAACCCAAGCTTAAATCCTACGAGAATGCAATAAGATCCAAAGCAGAGCCAATCCTGCCAAAAACTGTGGGGCCAGCCTACCCTCAGCTGGACTACTATTAATTTCCTGAAAATCTGCGGAATAAAAACCCGCGTGAGCTTTGGGAATGCTCAGTAGAAAACACAACCTCAAATAACAGCAATAATATTGATGCAAGGAATATTAGATAAAATATTTCAACATTTAAGGCAAATCATCATTTCAAGAGTGGTGAATGGTTTTCATGATTTTTAATTCAGTTTTAAAACCTTAAAGCTTTAGAAGTGCTTTAGATACTTGCTAGATTGTGTCAATCCACCGGGCTCTAGCGGGCCAGTGCTAGATTGTGTCAATCCACCGGGCTCTAGCGGGCCAGTACTAGATTGTGTCAATCCACCGGGCTCTAGTGGGCCAGTGCTAGATTGTGTCAATCCATCGGGCTCTAGCGGGCCAGTAGGGTCATGCCATTGGCTCCACCCTAGACCATGGTCTGAAATATCTCATAAATAATCACATTAACAATATATCGAAGCAATCCAAGCACATATAAAGCATATCATTTCAAGTGTAGACAATAAAAAATCAATATCTCAAATCAGCAGAATCATCGTTGCTCAAGTACGTTCAAATCATAAAATAAGCACATTTCATAATACAATTCCCAAATTACATTTCATAAACATTCCATCACCATATGTTTAAACAGATGATTTATTCCAAGCATCAAGTTTCACAATCATAAAAAGTTTGACAGTAAGTAGGTTTCACTATAAATCATTTCTCAAATGATATCATCGGTGTTATTGAGGTTATTGTATCCTACCTTGAGACACATGCAAGACTCTCTCTTAAGCCCACTCCTCTAATGCAGCACTCAACGAGCGTAAGGATAGTCCTCGGGACTATCTGGATCTGAAATCAAAGGTACAATACATATATATAAAATATATACATATATATCATTCCATAACAAACTGCCAAGCACCATCAAAGCATGGTCTTGGACTAAAATAAATAAATAACATGAGAAATTTTCACAAAAGAAAGTTAAAACAACCCTAAAAAAAATCACCTCAGCTGTCGATAGGTGAAAACCACCTATCGATAGCTTACCTATCCATAAAAAGCTTGGTAAGGACATATATATACCCAAAAATGCAGAAATTTGCTTTACAACCAAGGTTTAAGCACCAAACTCACTTCAAACTTCATTCGAACACAAATCTAACCGTTAGATCTTAGATCCATACCCTTGAGACCCCAAATACGAAAAATCAAGTTTAAATATTAAGATTTAATGGTTCATTTTCAAGAATCACAAAGTTTTTGGTATAAAACCCACATAAACCCATTTTTGGTTCAAACATTCAAAAACACCCCAAATTTTTAGGTCTCAAGCATGAATCCAAGTCTAAATATCATCACAAACCTTTTCCAAACATTCACAATCAGCTACAACACAAAACCCCCAAAATCTACACAAAATTTGTCTCATAAACCCATAAAATGGGTATAAACAAAACAAAAACTGCAAAAGATTGAGAAGAGAAGAAGATGAACGGAAAAGAGGACCTACCTGGCCTCCGGCGACGGCGAGAAGGTGGCGGCAAGGGAGCTCCGGCGGCTGGCTCCTCTCTTTCCTCCTCCCTCTCTCTCCCGAATTCTCTTGATGCTCACGGCTGGGAAACAAAACAGGGGCTGCTGTAGCTTTGTCTAAAAAAAGAAATGGGATATAAGGGTCATTTTTAAAAAAGGTTTAAGGGCTGTTTGGTTTGAGAGTAAAAGGGTGTTTAAGAAAAGAAGAAAAAGAAAATAAAAAATAAAGGGACATTACAACCAATCTCACAATAGAAATATATGTATTTACCTGTTTCATCACCCAATACATGAAAATGTAGCAAGCACCCATCAACATTAGTAAAAGTCACATGACAAAAAGGAAATGATATTCTAAAACCAGTCAATTAAATTAATATAAAGGTAAATGCAAAGGTTGAGACATGGAGAGAATAATTTTTGTTGAAGTTCATGCTACAGGGACAAGGTTGGCATTTGCAAATTTTATTAATAAAAAGTTGCTTCTATTTTTATGAGAAGGAGGTGAGTAAGTGTTTCATCAAATAAGCACAAAAAATCACATTTTCTACTAATTTGTACTTCTCTCTTTTTACCCAAACAAACCCCCAACTTATGCTGCTGGGCCCTAAAAACAACTTATCTTGCTTCTTCTACTCTATCCAAACAAGTACTAAGACTTTTGAGAGTTTGAAACCAAGATTTCTTGCCACTGTAGCATGTAATTTGAATGTGAAATTGGGTGGTAAAACATTGGGTTTGTATGGTGAAAGGATAAGGGAAGAAAGAGTCATATATGCACTGAATTAAAAGTAGAATGGTCGTGTGGTGAAAGGATAAGGTGTTATATAAATAGAGCGGTGCTACCAGTCCCGTGCAATTACCACATTTTAAATTCTCGTCCGATGTGTCATTATGGTTTACTTGTTTGAGGTGTCCGCATTTAATACAAATTTTCCACGCAAGAAAACTTGTTTTACACAGAATCGGCAACGGTCAACATTATCTGGAATCGCGTAATTACACAGTGAAAAACTGGGCATAAACACAGTAAAAAATTTAACAATATATCATTCAAAATACACAAAACATAGTTAAAATATTAACACAAAAAAAATGCAAGATATAGTAAAAAATGTTGAATAAAACATAGTAAAAATCATGAAGAACACATCTTGAAGACATGGATAAACACAGTAAACACTTTAGTGTTAGATTAACAGAGTAAAAATGCAACAAAGAGTCAAAACTTGCACAAAAACACAGTAAAAACTTAAAAACGTTAAAACAAATATAAAACCCAAAACATAGTAAAAATGAAGAAAAACACACTTAAAAAATCACGCAATCAAAACTCAAGATATGGTAAAATACAATTTATAATTTACAAAAACAGGAAAACATATCATACAGTAAAAAAGACGGCATAAGCACAGTAGATAGTTTATATACATTGGAAATGCACATAACACATTTAAAAAACGTTAACACAATGAAAATACAACATATAATGAAAACTTGCACAAAACACATTGAAAATGAAGAAAGATAGTAAAAAACGTTAAAACAGTAAAAACTTAAAAACGTAAAGAAGATTTAAAAACACAGGACAAACACAGTAAAAACTTAGAAACGTGAAGACAATTTAAAAACACAAAACACAAAGAAAATTACATGGTGAAATACTGGGCATAAACATAGTTAAAACTTTAACAAGCATTCAAAGTACACAAAACACAGTTAAAAACATTAACTAAGTGAAAACGTAGCATACATTGAAAAACTGGGCATAAACACACACACACACAAAAACCTTTAACAATAATTCAAAATACACAAAATACCGTTAAAAACATTAACACAATAAAAATGCAAGATATAGTAAAAAATGTCGAATAAAATACAGTGAAAATCATGAAAAACAAACCTTAGGCCCCGTTTGGATCGGGGGAATAAGAGGATATATGGAATGGGAATGGGCTAGAATGTATTCCATGACTGCGTGTTTGGATGTAATATTTGAGCCGAAATGAAATTAGGAGAACGAAATGGGCTGGAATTGATTCCCATTAAAAGATGGAATTACATTCCCTTCTGATGGGTGGTCTTGTTATTCCAACCTTTGGGTTGGAATAAAAAAAGACCAAACCAATCCAAAAATCCCGATACTCACACACGAGCACCTTCTTCGTCTTCAAAGCACAACTGAAAATCATGCTCTCTCTCTAGCTACCATTGATACTGGTTTCTCACTGCTATTAGCTCCTCGCCGGCGGATCGCTGGTTTCTTCAATCGCTGAACCTCAGGTACTCTCTCTTTTTCTAGATCTCTCACCCCCTCTCTCTCTCTCTCTCTCTCTTTCGATCTCTTTATATCTCTCTCACTCATGGTCCCATTGATCATCTTCATAGTCTCTGCCTCTGTCAGCTCACCACCGTCGGCTCGCTGGCCTCTCAAAACAGTGCTATCATCACCAACAGTACCTTAATTCTTGAATGCAATCATATGTGTTTTGATTTGTTCAGATCTGTCCCGATCTATTCCTAAATGTGTTATTTGTTTAAGAAATTTTGCATGTGGTCATCAATTTCTGTAATGCAATCATCGGTGCTTTTGGGTCTTTGGATCCTTGCACCACCGTATTTCTTATGAATAATCCACATCTAATTTTTCTCTATTTTTTTTTGTTGAGATTTTTTTTCTCGCTTTATGTTTATTAATCAATCTCCAAATCTTCAATTCTCCATTCCAGGTTTAGCATTCCAAAAGCAGCTCCACTCCCAGCCGTTCTCAAATTTGCAGCTGAAGAATCAAAGTGCCTCCTCAAACTAGTGCTATCATCACCAACGGTACCTTAATTCTTCCCAATTTTCTTCAATTCTGCTGTTAATATCTATATATCTCTAAAAATTTTACACCAATTTTACGCCATTAAGTAGTTTTAAATGATGAGGTTTCTTTGCTGCTTGTTGCTCCCTGTAATAGTTAAATTCATTTATTCATGTGCCTCTAGATTTTGAGACCATCTTCTAATTTTGCAATGTTGCTTTTTTCTTCCATCTAAAATCCTTGATGAGATACATAAAAGAGTTTTTTTTTTTTTTTTTTCCTTGGATGAGTTCAATTTTGCCTACTCTGGTTTGCATTTATATTTCCTGTGCTTATGCTATTTTGGGTTCTAATTTGGATTATCTCATCTTACTATTAGAATTTTTTGGTCAAGAATCTCGTCTTATGACATGTCTGATAAGATCTTACTATTAACAGGAATTATTGGATCATACCTATTCAAGAAAAGTGCTCCTGACTTATTGAAGGAGATATCTACTAAGATATTCTGTACAAGGCATTTTACAAGCTTAACTTGCCATCATAAACCCAATATTTTAAAAACAAAAATAAATACAGCTTAGTAAAAAAAAAAAAAATTACTACAGAGAACACTGAATATAAAATATATAATTGAAACAAATTACAGTGTCATCTATGTGATTAGCAGCGGTTTCACTTTAAGAACTTAATTTTCGGGGGGAAAAAATGTTTAGAGAAATTAGGCCATGCTAGAATTATCATTTTCTTTCCCATGAGTTTTCTAAGATACAAGCAAAGGCTAAAGGTCTAAGTTTGGCAGTTTGACTCATCTTCCATAAGGCCCCATCAAATTACTTTTTTTTTTTTTTGCCCCCCTTCTCCTCTACTAAGCCTTTTAATTCTAATTTTTAATCCCACGATGTCATATTAGTGTAAAAAAAAGTTCAAAATGTTCCATTCTAATATTTACCCACTCTTGGTTTGAACTCCTTAGGGTTCTTAACTATGTCAATGTTATTTTACAAATGTCATGGTTAATAGTTATTTTTTATTTTTAGGGCCTTCATTTCTTCAGCCATAGGTTGTCCAAATCAACACAAAGTTTCAAATCAACAAGGTATTATCCCCACTATATAGGGTATTTTACATGAAAAACTGGGGTAGGGTTACATATGAAAGCTAATTGATCATATAGAACATTTATATTAAAATTAAAATTTTAGAGTTGTTGAGATTGTAGGTTTTTTTTTTTTTTTTTGGGGGGGGGGG
>JAESVK010000656.1:373943-409469 GCA_017140935.1 Hamamelis virginiana | reverse complement strand
ATATATATATATATATATATATATATATATATATATATATATATATATATATATATATTATAAAAAAAATAAATCAATGTAACACAAGAAATCAAGCACTTGCCTATAGGAGACGTCCCATCATTAAAATCTCGACCATGTGGTGTTCCTTCATTTTGTGTTTGAAATGCTCTACAAGATACACAATGAGATTGGGTTAATTATTTTGGTTAAATAATAAACATACAATAAAATTGCACATACCTAAATAAAATTTCACATCCTCGAACCAAAGCTAGACATTACACATAATATTTTGAGCATTCAAAGAAATGCGAGCAAAATGAACAAAAAACGATAAATCCAATAGAGTAACAGTGCGATTCAGTATTGCAGTTTTGACATGAAACGATAAACAAATTGAAAAAAAAAAAAGAAGATAGATATGTATGTCTCATGGAAAGTCCCAAGAAGTAATGGCAGCAATGCTGCTACACAAGGCAATGGAATGAGTACATCCATTGATTACATCAGCAATGGCATTTAATAATCAATAATTGCTGACTAATGCTTTGTAATTACAAAAGTTTGAGATCAGAATTGAAGCTCTGCCCCTAAAATTGCACATACAACAATGAAGTAATCAAGCCAAATCCTAGCAGTCAGAACAATGTTAATCTTTCAAACCAAATAAATTATTGCAGCATCCAGAATACTCCTGTACTTGAATTATATATAGACCAGTTCAGAAAATTGTTCAGAAAGGAAAAAATAAAAAATCAAAGCTGACTATTTTTTCCTTTTCTTTTTCCATAGGAAAGGAAAATTCTAGAACTAAGATGAAGCCTAGCAGCACTGCAAAGTCAGTGTAAAAGTGAGAATTTGGGGGCCAAAGTACTGCAAAGCTGAGTGAGAAAATCAGCTGAATAAGCTCTAATGATGCACATAGGCATATCACATATCTTTCTTAACCATTTAAAACAAATTATTGGAAACTTTCATGTAAAATCTAGCAAATCAACTGCAATATGTCATACTACCTCTGATAATTCTAATGCCAGACATATCAGGATTTAGGTTCATTATACGTTACTAAGATTTCATTGGGATGCTAATTGCATCTCCACAAACCCATTCTTGCAAAGAACACCTTCTCTTGAGCAAAGCCTCTTTCTAACAATTTAAGGTGAAAATCAAAATCTAGTTAACAGCCACCAGGACGTTGATATGCTATGGGATGAAGACATGTATGTGGGTGTTGATGCCAGTATGCAACCACAGGTAGGTGTATGCTAGATAGCACAGCAACCTCAAAAATGCAGTTTCACACACACAGAATCATGTCTAACAATGGCAAAAATATTTAAAATAGGAGTGTCAGTATTACAATGACAACATGTAATGGCTTGAGACAAAGATGTATGGATCATAACTCTAAGTTGGATTTTCGCAATGCTCGTGGTAAATCATATCATGAATAATCGAACAGACGCAATGTAATTTGACCAATGACCACATATATTTGAACTTCAAAGACAATAATCTCTACATGCTTCTAGCAATTTCCAAAATACTCTGCTTCCCAATTCATGAAAAGGCGTACCACAATGCCCATGTAATTAGCAATCAAGAATAAACCAATGGGGGTTAACATGATTTCCTATTTCTGGACTGACATTAGTGAGGCTATACAGCACATGAAGTATTTTAGTCATATAACTCCTGCTCATCTAAGCACAGTTCTAAGCATCAGTTAAAGAAAAAAAAAAGCCCTAACTCCTGAAAATTACTGGAATTGATTTGATATGCCTATAAACAAGGATAAAAAAAACAAATCAACACATTTCATTGAAGTTGTTCACATAATCTATCAAAATCTGACAAATAATTTTTCAAAAAAAAATAAAAATAAATGAAGCATCAAAAAGCCCTAACTTACCAGTTTGTAGCTTGTGAGGAATCGATTAAGAAAAGCCCTAACTTTTATGGGTCGAATGGATGAGCTTCGTGAGGTGAGGATTCAAAAAACCCCTAACTTTTATGGGTCGAATGGCTGCACGAACTTCAGAGGTGAGAATGGAGCTTCAATAGAGCTTTATGGTTCACATTCTCGTGAGCATCAATGGATGGCTGCACGAAATCGTGGTTGAGCTTCGTGATGTGGTTTCGTGAGGTGAAGATTAAAAAAAGCCCTAACTTTTATGGGTTAAATGGCTGCACTTGTTCACATTCTCTTGAAAAGCTTCAATGGAGCTTCAAAAAAGCTTCAATGGAGCTTCAATGGATGGCTGTCAGATTCGTGAGGCGAGAATGGTTGAGTGCGCTCAGTTCGTGCGTCGAATGACTTTTTCTCCATTTGGTTTGACTTTCATACCAGCCATCTACTTTCAAAATCACCTCATGAACCGGGTTTGGTCTTTATTGAAGCCCAACCATCCGATTTAAATGAAAACAATCCAACGACATTTGCAACACATTGGCACGTAACATTTTAAACGGACGTTCGTTTAAGAAACTAATTGTGTATATATATATATATATATATATATATATATATATATATATATATATTCTTCGGGCTTCTACTAGTCATGAGTGACACCTAGCAACATATCATGACATACCCTGAATATTGTGAAATAATAAAGTGAACCCTTCAGTCATCAATTTAAGACATAATAAGATCCTTCCATCACACAATGTTCCAATTAAGTTATTATAGTATGGATGACTCTGAAACTACCAACTTAATTATATGTAAATCATCCTATGATATCAACTCACATAAGTGACCTTTGAAACTCTTTTCAAAGTCACTCCACTCTGGCCTGAGATTCCTATGAGTTATATCAGTAAGGATTACATAGGACATTCTCTCTCTTTATTTGAGAGTGATGGATTCCTTGTTGTGCATTTACCTACCTCCATACTTGTGCTATTAGGGCCAATAGATACAATCATATTTACATTGACCTTAGATAAAATATGTAAGGTGTATCATTAAACCCTATTGTCTCAAATACAAGATTACTATGATACCTCAAGTCTAAGGATTACTTATGTCACTGTAACTAATAAGTTACTATTTGACACATAAATAAAACTTCATATAGTGAACTTTATGTCGATCACATTCAGTGTACTTTGTTCTCTAACAAGCACCCATAGGTTTGCTTTAGTGTCTCTACACAAATACTTGAGACTCAATATGTATTCTCTCATTGAGCAAACATAACCTGTGCTAGTCTTATTGGTTTATCATTACCCATTTGATAAACCCACAACTAGGAATATTTAGGATTAATGTTATGAGAAATATAAGGCTCTTTTATCTCAACTCTTGAGTAACTATTTTCTCAACATTTAATCTATGGATAATTATTATTCAAACATATAATAATGAAGATAATAATAAATAAACTTGTCCAATCATTATATTTAATAAATGAAAAATATGAATGTAAAAATCCTAAAATCAATACAAAGATTGGCTTTTAGGGCATAATACTAACAAAGTCTCCTTTTTCGTTTTCTTTTTCTTTTTTATTTTTTCTGCGCTTGTAGAACCAGCTCCACAAAATTTTTGAAATGGAGGTTTTTGCTACCTGATTATTTTGTTTCTTTACTTTCTCCTTATAGGCTATTTCTCCGGTAATACATCGTGACATCAAATCTTCCAACATATTGTTGGATCGGTCCATGAGAGGCAAAGTATGTGACTTCAGTTGTGTGTCTTTTGCCAATCTATTGTTTGCTGGTGTTAAAATTATGTAGGATTAAAAGTATCTTCTCTAAATAATGTCTCATTTCTTATTGATGGATTATTGTGTTTCATGCAAGTATCACCTCTTAGATATATTTAATTATAATTATCATTAGTTGAGCAGGTTGCTGACTTTGGGCTTTTAAGAGAGGAGACGATTAATCCATATGCATCCAATATTAGGGGAACTTTTGGGTATCTTGATCCCGAGTACATTAATTTCAACAAGAACCTTCACAAAAAAGAGCGATGTTTACAGTTTTGGAGTGCTTCCCTTTTAGCTTAATGCTGGCAGAAATCCACAGTAGGGTCTTATGGAATATATGCACCTCGTAATCTCTCACTCTCTCTCTCTTTCTCTCTTAAAATTGATTATCTATAGGACTTGAGCTACATCAAAGTAATATGTGCTTCATGTATATATAATGAATAAAACTACTGTAACATTGAGTAGTTTATATTTATGGCAATGAATAGGAAGTGATGGATACAGAGGGTAAAGTGGGATGGGAGGAGATTGTAGATTCGAGTCTAGATGGAAGATTTAATGTGCAAGAACTCAATGATATGGCTGCTATAGCTTACAAGTATATCAATGGCGTCTCCGAAAAACGGCCCTCTGTAAGGGATATTGTTCAGGAACTATCTCACATTCTCAAGCTGAGACATAGTAAGAAGCAGCATGTCAAGGAAACTTGGTTTGCTACAGTAAAGGAAGTCTGCATGGAAGTGGATCATTCTAGGGCTCTAAATTCTACTCTTTTAAGTGCCCTTAGTCTGCTACAGCAGAGGAAGTCTGCATGGAAGTGGATCATTCTAGGGTTCTGAATTCTACTCTTTTAAGTGAATGTCAAAGGAAGGTATGTGTAGACTGCACACCTGAACCCTTGGAGATATTATGGTGGTTTTTCAATATGTTATTTTTCTTCTTTTTTTGGTTCTTTTTTTTTTTTTCCCTTCTTATTTTTTCTGTTTTGGTTTGTGATGTAATTTCATTAATTCCATTGAAACAAATCCATTTTGGAATGACTCCAGCTAGCATCACAGTCTGTCATTGTACAAATCAAAGTCATGAAAATTAAAACGGAAATTTAACCACAACTAAATTAGTAGATATGGGGAGATTATTTATTATTCTAGATTTTTATAGTATTGACTTGTTTATCCCTACAAAATGTATGACAGAACAAAAGACATTTTATTGACTTAAGATTGTCTAATTGTCTTTTAGAAATTAAAAACTAATTATGATATTGATTATGTAGCTGCAGATGAATCAACGACTAAACGAGCTTCAACAACACCATCAGAAGGGGGTTCAATCCGGACTTACAAGAAGAGAAAAAGAAGTGTTGATGATGGATTTGATATGAAGTTCTCCAATATGGTGGAAGCAATGATAGTGACAGCTCAATCAGTTGATAAACTTATATCCTCTTTTTCTGAGCCACCACCACCTCCGCCAGTGGACCCACTTAGAAAGGTGTTTGAGGAGGTTGCTAAAATTTCTAGTCTTAATGAGGATGACATACTTGAAGCATGTCAAATTATCATGGGAGATCCAATAAAAGTTAACCTTCTTTTCTGCATGCCTGACAGTTTGAGGAAAATATGGGTGGACAAACTACTTCGCTTGACATAGTTATTTGGTTGTTTTGGGTTGGTTTAGATGGATATAGTTAGCCTTCTGGTTATCGGCTACATTCTTACCTATTCCTTTATGGGATTTTGATGATAACAGACTCGCTAAAGTTTGCTAACACGTTTGTTTAAGTGATGCACATTTTGTATTAGTTCATATCAAGATTAAAGCTTATGACCATGATCAATACACGTTCAAAACAAGTTCAAGCGCGCACTCGCTCACACTCTTGAATGATCAAGAAATGAAGCTAAGGCTAGGTGGGAACAAGTGAACTTGATGAGATGCAATTCAACACAAGAAAAAGACTGGTTTAGAGAAGAACAACTCTGAACCGTCGACGGTTTTAGTGAGACAGTCGACGGTTTGCTCAACAGTTTGCCCTGCACTCAACTGTCTATTCCACGGCTTGAGACAGAAGTTGCACCAACATTTTTGTTCTGCAAGACAGTCGACGGTTTGCCTAGGCAGTCGACGGTTTGCCAAAACAGTCGACAGTTTACTCGAGTCTGCACACAACGACTATTTCTATTTTGGGCCAAACTAGCCATGTACCTTTTTTCTATCGACTCTGCAGCTTCACAACAATATTATCTAGTCTCTTGGGCTATTTAAACAGCTCCAAAGCTTGAAGAAATCACCAAGGCTTATCCAAGTGAATCTAGTTCATCTACTTAAGCTATTCCTCAAGAATCAAGCCCTAATTCTCTCAAAGCTCTTGTTTTTCACATATCTTGTATCCAATCTGTGTTGAGAGTTTATTGAGAGCTTATTTGTTGTATTCTCAGTGTTGTTGAGAATCATATTAGTGCTCATTCATCTTCACTTGTATTTCTTGTAATATTAAAGTTTTGTGTAAACCTTATTTGGTAAGAATCTTCCACCATTAAAGAAGATTATTGGTGAGAGTCTTCCACCATGAAAGAAAGCTGTGTAAAGGTTTATATCTCCACTGGAAGTGAGATTGATAGTGGATTAATCCTCGAGATGGAGATCTTGAGGCGTGGATGTAAGCGGAGATCGAACCAAGTTAAAATCATTGTGTTTGAATCTCTCTAACTCTATCTCTTGCATTTCAATTCATATACTCTTGCTATATTAATTGCTGAGTTGTGATTCAATTTTCTTTCTAGTTATTAAACTTTTTGAATTTTCAAAAACACACAAATTCCATTTGTAAATCATTTTTTAATTGTGAATACTTTATTCATCCTCCCTCTAGAGTATATTTTAGGCCAACAAACATCATTTTGGGTTCATGAAAAAATGGGAACCTTCTTGGATTGATGAATTTGGTTTTGGTTTGGTTTATATGGACATAATTTTGGGTTGAACTCTACTTTGTTAGATGAATTTGGGGAATGATGGATGGAAAATTTGTGTTTGGTGTTGATAAACATCAATATGGTTTGGTTTGAATGTATGGAAATTTTTTTAAAAATCTATGATAAACTCAATCTTTCTATATATAACTGATATTTTTAAAACTAGCAACTGTTTTAAAGTTTGTTCTTTGTTTTTTTGTTTTATTTTTGTTGGTTTGTTCTATTTGGACACCTCCTATGTGTATTTGAAGGTATGATAAATTTTTGTACAAAAATAAAATAAGATTGTATATATAAATTGCTTGATTTGTATATAAATAACTTATATATATATATATATATATATATATATATAAAACTTGTATATATAAATTTTCAAACTTGGTTATGCTGTATATTGATTAGAATTTAGTTAAATAAAAATTTAGTGCAGTGAAAGATGGGTTATTTTAAAGAAAATGAGTAAAATTGGAAAATTATAGAAAATTTAATTCCATTCCTAGCATTGCCAAACACAAGTAATGGAATGGACAGTCATTCCAACGCATGATTCCAGTTAGATGGAATGGAAATTTGATTTCATTCCAGGTTACCTTGGGAATGGAATCGGATTCCATTCCATGCTATTTGATTCCCCCATTCCAAACGGGGCCTTAAAGAAATGGATAAACACAGTAAACAATTTATGTAGACATCCATTTTTGACCATGAGTATGATCATTAATGGTTGCATGTGATTTGAGGTGATATAGGGTGTCAAAACCCTAAGTTGCAAGTTTTACCCTTATGAGCAGTTAGATAGAGGTCATTATTGCATGTAGGTTTTTAGGTCAGATTGAGTCGGTTCTTCTTACATTTAGTTTTTAGAGAGTCTAGGAACATCCCTGTTAAATTTCATGGCATTCTGAGCCAGGCTTGATAAGAAATAAGGCCTTTTGTGACTTGAAGGGCAGTACTGTCATTTGAATCACAAAAGCTCTAAATGACAGTCGATCTTGTCCCGAGTGGTCTCGAGGCTTTGGCATAGATATTTAGGGTGTGTTTGGTAGTTAAGTTGATCAGTGGCAAGGATTGGTGAGCCTTCTGGCTCATCTTTGACTTTTGAGGCACAAAAGGCCCTTTCAAGCTCAGATTAGGGTTTCAACCGGAAATGACCAGGATTCAATCTTTTTATCAAACCAAAGCCTTCCAAGGCTTCAAAATACTTTATTAAAATGTTTTAAAACTTATTTTGAGAAGAAGGAATGATTTCGAGAGCAATCGGTTAGCAGATTTTAAAACCCTAATTTGGGCCCGGCAGGCCCTAAACAGCTAATCGGTCGAATTTTCCCTAAAACCTTGACTTTGGTCAATGTATTTTCACTTCAAACACTTCTTAAAACATGGAGAATCGAATCACGATCGTTTCGGCACTTAAATCGTCGAAAATGGATTTAAAACGGGCCCAAAAAACCAAAAAAAGCCGAAACCGGTTCGAAACAGGCTGAGATAGGCCCACATAGGGAAAAATTGGGCTCGAAGCTCGATGACCATCCCCCAAGGGACGGCCAACAGACCATGAGGGACGGACAACTGTCCATGAGGGACGGCCAACCGTCCCAAGGAGGATGGTCATCCGAGCTTTATGCCTCCAGCTGCTATTTTTCAGTCTCTCTCCTGTCTGGGACCCTTCCAAGTGCTTGCCATGTGTCCAATTCGGCCTTGGGGACTTTGGGATGAATTAAAAGACCTTGAAAGGCTGATTTGTGACCCTTAGATCATTCCTAAGAGATTTAAACTCAGCCATTGATCAATTTCAGGCTTCCCTATAAATAGAGAGCCCTTAAATCAATTTTAACACGGTGAATTGGCATTAGAGAGCTAGTTTGGAGAGTAGAGACTTGAGCATTGCACAAGTTTCCCCCATAGAACTCTTAGCCACATTTTTGAGGCCCTTAGAGGTTGGAGAAGAAGCTAGGAGCAAGGGAAAAGGAGGCAAGAAAGGTTAGTGTAATTAATTTTTGTGTTTTAGTTTAAAAGTTGCATATCTCTTCTTCTTCTTCTTCTTCTTTATATGTCCATATGGTAGTAGGATGAATGTTTAGGTTGAGTCTTCATATTTCCTTATTGGTATGATTTTATAGGAATGCATCTTTAAGCCTCTTATGTTTGTAATCATATTAGGATATTAGTTTCTTCAAGTTAGCATTAATATTGTTCTTATCATAATTATTTTCATCACTTGGAATGTTTGATTGATATGTTTTCGAGGGAGCATGCAAAGGTAAGTCTCTTCCCTTGCGATTAAAGCGATTATATAAGGTATAATTCTAATGGTATGTCTTGATCATTTAGTATGCATATTAGGTTGCATGATTAGTCATATTCCCATTTTATTTGTTATTTTCATAGGATTTAATGCATTTTAAAAGGTATATATAAATCTGTCCATGGATTAAAAATACCTTAAAAGTGTATCAAAAACCATTTTTTAGGCCCAAACTAACATAGAAACATGCCTAGGTCCCCATAGTTAACTTAGATTGCATTTAGGACATTTTCATGCATTGTTTATACTCTTGATTGCATTTTTTTTATGTATTTTCCAGAAATTCCAGCAAGTATGCATTTAGTGTTTAGAGTGTTTAAACTAATTAACCTAGGACTAGCTAGAGACCCTAGGATTAGGGGGGTCACTTGACCCCACTTAGGACTATCCTTTGTTGTAAGAATTATGATAGTAATCGAGTTCTATCTAATTTAAGAGTCTACTTTGAGAGAAACCCTGAAAGAAAGTGATTTTTGAAAGTGATTAAATTGGAATGAAATTCCACCTTTTATTCAAAAAGTGTGTTGTTCAAATTCAAACTCTCGAAGCTAGAGTCTTAGATAAATTGGAATCCTTTTGGCTATATAGTTCATTACAATAGGAGAGTCATATGTGATCGAACTACGTGGACTTTGATTCTTATCAAGAGATTGGTAAGGTACGTAGGCAGTCAATAGGGCGCAAGTCCAATCTTAGGTTGACTACGAGTCTCCTAAGGTCCTTAGGATTGTGTATACTTTTGTACTATCTATTATTATTATTATATATTATTATTCATATTTTGTGGTTGATTAGATAAATAGCATTGTTGTGATAAGATTTTGATAAAGCCCAAACTTAATTAGGAGACCTTTAATTAGGGTGAGGTGGGTGCCTACAAGGAATTCCTTGGAACCTTCCCACTTCATAACCTAGCCCCCGAATCCAACTTTGATTTGAAGACCATGCTTTTCCTAAAAATATGGAGTCAGTGTTTTATTGAAAATAAAACTCTTTTTGTGGTTTCCTTGTTCCCTAAAAATAAGGTGGCGACTCCCAGTTTTTTTTGCAAACTCTTATCCTTTTTCAAAAACCCAATTTTGAGTGAATAATAGAGAAGGATAAATGTAGATAATAGAGAAGGATAAATCGAGACGGATAAAAATCATCCACAATCCACAATGACCCAAAGTGAACAAAGGCCTCTCGATCCCTTGGGATAGGTGGCTGGTTCACAGATTGGCGACTCCACTGGGGAGGTCGAGGGCTAAACTCCAATTAATTATTTTTGGACTTTTCAATTTCTTAATTTAATAAAATCAACCACTGTTATTTGCATGACTGTTTGACTTTGAATTCTGCATTGTGTACGCATTAACTTCGCATGTTTAGGACGTTGTATGCTAAAGCCAACGATGAGCCTAGCCTTGGGCCCAGTCTCTTTGATTCTTGGGTTCCATGTATGCGAAAGCCATCACTCTTCTCGCCAAGTACCCTCGGGTATATCAAATGGACCAATCACGTACTGTTGGACCCCCGCGGCATTCCTGATGTCACATGTGGTTAGGTATATCGATTGGACCGTAAGGGACACTCAGCCTACCCTTTGCATTAGTCCATATAGACTGTCTCCATAGGACACATACCATACATCGCCTGATCACACACTATTGTAATGTTATGCTGCTGGATTTTCCCCCGATTTTGTCTGAGCTTTAATTGTGAAGTGTGTAGAACCATTAGGACCTAGATCTGTAGGACTAGACCTTTATGAAATACCCTAAACTCTTAAGGGATGTATCTTCAAAGAGTCAAGGTACCTAATAAATACTAGTACCCTATAGATTCATGAGATTAGGCTTGTGGTAGTGTTACGCTGCCCAGTTAGTGGTATTAATTTGTGATTGTTAGGAGAAGACATGGGACGTGAGATGTGGGCTTTAGGCCCATGTCCCTTGGATAAAAGGTTTAGATCCGTAATGAATTTGAGATGTGGGTTTTAGGCCCATTGGATAGAAGATATAGGCCTGTGGTAAGATTGAGATATGAGCTGTAAGAATGAGATTCGTGCTTGGGCCTTAGGCCCATTTTCATAAGATAAAATGTAAGAGAGTGAGATTGATGAATAGACTTTGGGCCTATACTTTTGTGAGCATGTGAGATTGTCCTCATCCATCCCTTTTCACACCGGAAGCTCTTAGTTGATTCAAATCTTTTCCCTTTCTTTTCCCAGTATTTTGGCTTGGCGTCGTGATTCTAGCGGTCGGTTGTTTAAGGGTTTACCTGTCGATTCAAAGATGTCTAGTCACGAAGATCATACCCCTATCGCCGTTGGAACTAATGGAAAGACAACTGATGAGAAGATCGAGGCACTCTTAAAAGTAGTCCAAGAGTTAGTCCATCAGAAAGAAGAAGAGGATAAGGTACGAGCCTGTACTAATCCTCTGTTTGAAAATGTTAATGAGGAAGAGTGTTTTCTTAGGCCGAAGATAATTGCTGAGCCCACTAGGTCTGGTACAGAATTTGTTCAGCCTGTTGATCTGGATAAAGAGTCCAAGCCCAAGACCCCTGCTTTCTTTTCCACTGAACCCATATTGTTAATAGTAAGGTGGAAGCCCTGGAAAGCCTTGAGAGGTATTAGAAAATCTGATGATTTGATGGACATGTCATCTTTATCTCTGTTCCCTAAGGCCCGTATGCCCACACATTTTAGAATGCCTGAGTTGGAGAAGTTTGATGGGATGGGTTGTCCCAAGACCCACCTGAAGATGTATGTGAGGGCTATGAACCCACGAGGGGCTGACGGTGATCTGTTAGCCCAAATGTTCCACGAGACACTGGCTAGATCCGCTCTGAAATGGTTTTTGTCACTGGATGAGTCTAGAATGAAGACATGGGTAGATGTATGCATCGAGTTCAGCAATCACTACAGGTATAACACGGAGGTTGATGTCACTAGGAGGGACTTGGAGACTACTGAATAGGAATTAAGGGAAACTTTCTCTGCTTTCCTCACCCGCTGGAGAGCCAAGGCTTCTAAAATAGCTAACAGTCCTGAGGAAGAAGAACAAATCCGCATGATAGTGAAGAACTTGCTCCCAGTTTATCTTAAACACATGTTTTTCCAATACCTTCCAAATTTCCGAGCTCTGGTCGCTGCTGGTACCCAAATGGAGGACGCTCTAGCCAATGGAGCCCTCTGAACCGATGAACCCTACAAGAACCGCCGACCTATCATCAATGGGAAGGCTACCGAAGTCAACGCCATATCTCAACCTACTCCATTTACCCAACCCTTTTCCTTAGGAAATAAACCATTCAGAAAATTCACCGAGCTTTATATGCCATTGGAAAAAGTCTTCGAGAAATTAAAAGCTCGAGGCTTGCTCCAACTTTTAATACCCAGACCTACATCCAATCCATTACCCAAGAACTATAATGAAAATGAATACTGCCATTTCCATCAATCCAAAGGCCATGTTACCAACCGTTGCATCCGCCTTCGTCATGAAGTTCAAGACCTCATAGATAACAAAACCATTTCCCCACCTTCTCAACCCAATGTCACCCAAAATCCACTTCCTACCCATGCAGTCCCACCACCAGCCAATATCAATGTTATCCATGCCGACCCTTATAGCCACTGTAAGCCCATCCATTCTCACCCTTCATCCCCTATCACCACAGTCGAGGTGTCCCATCCCTGTCAAACCCTTAAGCCCATTGCTCCATTCAAGCCAAGTTCCAAGAAAACCTTTTCCAAGACTGGACCAGCCAGCAAGAGTTGCGAAAAAGATATGAGGCTGGAGATCCTGAAGTAGGCCTGTTGGGTGAACCAAGCGAAAATTTTTATTTCTATATCCTTTATCCAAGTGTAGAGAAGCCCATTTTTGAAGAGCCTATTATCCCAACCGGTTGGGATGATGACTTGCCTAAAGAAAGTGTTCCTATGGCTTATGATGAACCCGAAGATCCAAACCTTCTTCTTTCTGAGAAAGATAGCCAGGTTATCCTCAAGAAGCATTTTGAAAATGAAACCCACATGACCGCCAGGAACATCGATGTGCACGGGATAGATCGTTACTTAGCCATTTATCCAAGACAACCATGGGTCACCAAATATTTCAAGTCAAGATTGGCTTCTGCTAAGTCTACTATAGATGACGGGTTAGGAAAAGAGGTTGATATCATAGAATGGGAAGATTTGATGAATACACCTAAAGAGGTAACAGATATTTGGGCTAGCGATGAGGATGATGTTAACCACATCACTAGGGGAGGTCGTCATTTCAAGCCCACTCACTTGGAATCCGATAATCCCTTAGGAGAGTTAGAGAGACCCCAACGCATTGAAGTTCAAGAAGAAGAGGATGAGGTATTGAAACAGCTTAAGCGGACTCAAGCCAATATCACCATTTGGGGGCTTTTAATGGCTTCACAGAAACATAGGCAGACCGTGCTCAGGCTACTTAACAAAGTGTAGATTCCGATCGACATTTCACCCGAAGATTTAGTTGGTTTGGTCAGTCCAGTTTAGCATGGGCAGTCATATCCTTCACAGAATCAGACTTTCCGAAGAAAGGACCCCATCATTTGCAAGCTTTCTATGTCACGGTGGATACTATGGGCAAGAGGATTCCTACTGTATTGATAAATAATGGGTCAGCTCTGAATGTGTGTCCTCTCAGTATTGCCGCTTCCTTGGGCATCGAACCGTCAGAATTCAAGCCGTCAGGGCAAACTGTGAGAGCGTACGACAACACTCGAAGAGAAGTGATTGGCATGGTTACCTTACCTCTAGTCATTGGGCCGTTAGAATTCCAAGTCGATTTCCAAATACTAGATGTGCCTGCTTGTTTCAACCTGTTACTTGGTAGACCTTGGATCCATCCAATTGGGGCTGTGCCTTTTTCCCTCCATCAAAAATTTAAGTTCCCCTACAAAGGCTCAGTGGTAACATTGAAGGGAGATTATGAGATCACTCTTACCCGTGTACCTATCTGTGAAATCAAGCCTGAGATTGAAGATGTACCATTGACAGGTTTTGAGTACATACAGTGTGTAGAGGTTGAGCCAGGATATAAAGAAAAAATGGTGCTAGACTACAGTCTATATAGGAATATGCAAGTAGGTCAGATCATGAAAGATATGGGCTTCTTTCCAGGAATGGGCTTAGGTCGTCGTCATCAAGGCACGCCTAGTCCCATCAAGTATCCCTCAGCAATTCATCCCTTCGGATTGGGCTATCAAAGTACCGAAGCTGACAGAAAAGAGATGGCACAGAAAAGAAGGGAGAGACAGTTGGCCAAAAAAGAGGGACGAGTCCTTAACCTCACTCTAAAACCTTACCGGCCCACTATGAATGGGGCTTTTGTCAAAGAAGGGGATGATTTCCCTTATTGTGGGTTCCCCGAGCCCATTTACCTTGAATATCAGAAAGCTAGAGTTCCTGGATTTGAATCTTCTTCAACACTCCACTTCCTCTCTCTCCAACTACTATCATGGCTGAAGAGCATACAGAGTTTGACTGGGTCGACCACATTGATGAAGTCGCCATAGGGGCTATGTTCAAAGAGATCGCCTGCATCGAAGAGCATGTTCATGAACCCGATCCTATCTACCTCATTGAAGATACTTCCAGTCCATTGACCAATTGGAGCCTTGGATATGAGCCTCAAGTTGATGACTCAGTCGAGGAAGAATCGCTCCCATAAGATGATAGCTTATAGGATTTCTATGCTTTCTTTCCATAGGATTGTAGAATAGCATTCTTGTTTTTCTTTTTCAATAAAATCATCCCTCTTATGTTAAGAGGCAAATGATAATTTAGCTTGTGTTATATCTTCTCTTCATGATTAATAAAAATATTCATTTTTCTTCATTCTTTGCATTTGCAGCTTGTCCCTTCTGTCTTCTATGGGTATATATGGCATGAATATAGATCCTAGAGAGGATGTTCCCCCTGAGTTTGAACAACGAAGGGAAATAGAACATGCAGGACCTAATGTGGATGAATTAATATCAATTAATTTAGGATCCAATAAATCACCTAAGATAATTAACATTGGGGCAACTTTGTCGCCACAAGAACATGAAAAATTGGTAGGATTGTTGAAAGAGAACATAGAAGTTTTCGAGTGGTCGTACAAGGATATACCAGGGATTGACACTGACATAGTACAACACTTCATCCCTACTAACCCGGGAATTAAGCCAGTTAAGCAGAAATTGAGAAGAATGAAGCCGGAGTGGGTGTAGACATCCATTTTTGACCATGAGTATGGTCATGAATGGTTGCCTTTGATTGGAGATAAAATAGGGTGTCAAAACCCTAAGTTCCCAGTTTTACCCTTTGTGGGTAATTAGATAGAGGTCATTATCACATGTAGGTTTTTAGGTCAGATTGAGTCGGTTCTTTTTGCATTAGGTTTTTAGAGAGTCTAGGAGCCTCCCTGCAAAATCTCATGGCATTCCGAGCAAGGCTTGATAGAAAATAAGGCATTTTGTGACCAAGGGGCAGTTTTGTCCTTTGAATCACAAAAGCCCTGAATAACTGTCGATTTTGTCTTGAATGGTCTTGAGACTTTGGCATGGATATTTAAAGTGTGTTTTGTAGCTAAGTTGATCAGTGGCAAGGTCTGTTAAGCCTTCTGGCTCATGATTGGCTCTTAAGGCCCAAAGGGGTCTTTCAAACCCAGATTAGGGTTTCGACAGGAAGCGACAGGGATTCGATATTTTTATCAAACCAAAGCCTTCAAAGGCTTCAAAACACTTTCCTAAAACATTTTAAAACTTGTTTCAAGAAGAAGAAATGATTTCGAAAGCAATCGGTTAGCAAATTTCAAAACCCTGATTTGGGCCCAGCATGCCCTAAACAGCTAATCGGTCGACTTTTCCCTAAATCTTTGACCTCGATTAATGAATTTTCACTTAAAACACTTCTTAAAACATGGAGAATCGAATCACGATCTTTTCGGCGCTTAAATCGTCAAATTTGGACTTAAAACGGGCCCGAAAAGCCGAAAAAAGCCGAAACCGGGTCAAAACGGGCTGAGATAGGCCCACATAGGGGATGGGGGATCGATGGCCGTCCACCTAGGGACGGCCAACCATCCATGAAGGACGGCCAGCCATCCTAGGGTGGATGGTCGTCGATCTTTTTTGCCAAAAAATGCAATTTTCACAGTATTTTTCCTGCCAGGACTCTTTCAAGCCCTGCCATGTGTCCAGTTCGGCCATGGGGGAGTTTGGATGAGTTCAAACACCTTGGAAGACTGATTTTGAGCCCTTGGATCATTCCTAAGGGATTCAAACTCAGCCATTGATCATACCCAGGCCTCCCTATAAATAACGGGCCTTGAAATCAGTTTCAACACACAGAAATAAGCTTTAGAGAGCTAGCTTGGAGAGTAGAGGCTTGAGCAATTGCACAAGCTTCCCCCATAGCACTCTAGCTTAAGTTTTAGAGTCTTTGAGTTCCTTGGAGTCCTTGGAGCTTGAGGAGAAGGCTTGGAGCTTGAGGAGAAGGCTTGAAGGCTTGAAGGCAAAGGTTAGTAGTTTCTTTTCTGTTCTTGTTTTTTTTTTTTTCTTTTTTTAATCATGTTAAGTTAGGTTTTTATTTTCTTAGTATGTATAGGGTTTAGTTTATTGTTAGTATACATAGGATATAGTTTATTATTAACATGCATAGTTTAGGCTCTAGATTAGTTTGCATAATAGGCTAGTTTGTTTTTTTTAATATGCATGCATATTTCTCCCTCTCTTCTTCTCTTCTTCTTCCATTCTTCTTTGATCATGTCATATTAGGATTAGATATTTAAGATTTAGTTCATAGCTAGAATACATGCTAGTATTTTTTAGGATGGATTTATGTTGTTCATATTAGGTTGTTAGTCTATTCAACTTATTCTCATCATAGTTCATTTTTTTTTTTCATTTGGGATGATTGATTGATATATAAAAATGTGTTCGAGGGAACATGCAAAGGTGAGTCCCTTCCCTTATGATTAAATACTATGTTTTGATGATAGTTTAGCATGCATATTAGGTTGCATTTAATGCATTCTTCACCATTTTTTTTTATTGTTTTAGAGTTTTAAATACACTTCAAGATTACTTTCAAATCTGTCCATGGATTTAAAGTAACCTAAAAGTGCATTAAAACTCATTTTTTAGGCTTAAATCAACTTAGAAATATGCCTAGGTTCCCATAGCTAACTTAGATTGCATTTAGGCCATTTTCATGCATTGTTTACAATTTTTTATGCATTTTTATCTATTTTTCCATAAATTCCAGCATGCATGTCATAGTGTTTTAGGTATTTAGACTAACCTAGGATTAGCTAGAAACCCTAGGATTAGGGGGGTCACTTGATCCCACTTAGGACTCTTCTTTGTTGCAAGAATTACAATAAGAATAGAGTTCTATTTTACCTAGGATTCTACTTCGAGAACAATTCTAAAAGTGATTTTGAAAGAATTCAAAAATGGAATGAAATTCCATCTCTCATAACAAGTGTTTTGATCAAACTCAAACTCTCGAAGCTAGAGTCCAATATAAGATAGAATATCTACGATTATGTGGTTTATTACAATAGGAGAGTCCTAGGGTAATCGAACTACGTGGACTTTGATCTTTGTCAAGCAATTGATAAGGTACGTAGGCAGTCAATAGGGCGCAAGTCCAATCTTAGGTTGACTTCTAGTCTCCTAAGACCCTTAGAATTGTGTATACTTTGTACTATATATTATTATTATTACATATTATTATTATTCATATTTTGTGATTGATTAGATATACTAGGATTGTTTTGAAAAGATTTTGATAAAGCCCAAACTTAATTAGGAGACCTTTAATTAGGGCGAGGTGGGTGCCTACAAGGAGTTCCTTGGAACCTTCTCACTTTGTAACCTAGCCCCCGAATCCAACTTTGATTCAAAAGACCATGCTTTTCCAAAATATGGGGTCAATGTTTTATTGAAAATAAAACTCTTTTTGTGGTTTCCTTGTTCCCTAAAAATAAGGTGGCGACTCCTAGTTTTTTTCAAACTCTTATCCTTTTTCAAAAACCATATCTTGAGTGGATAATAGAGAAGGATAAACGTGGATAATAGAGAAGGATAATAGAGAAGGATAAATCAAGATGGATAAACATCATCCACAATCCACTCAAGATAAACACCCCTCTCAAGAGTGAACGAGAGGGCCTCCCGATCCAGGTTGGCTGGTTCACAGACTGGCGACTCCGCTGGGGATGTCGAGGGCTAAACTCCAATTAATTATTTTTGAGCTTTTCAATTTCTTAATTAATAAAATCAATCACTTGCATTTGTATGACTGTGTGACTTTAATTTCTGCATTGTGTGCGCATTGACTCTGCATGATTAGGACATTGTATGCTATAGCCAACGATGAGCCTAGCCCTGGGCCCGGTTTCTTTGACTCTCGGGTTCCATGTATGCGAAAGCCATCACCCTTCTTGCCAAATACCCTCGGGTATATCAAACGGACCAATCACGTACTGTTGGACCCACGCGGCATTCCTGATGTCACATGTGGTTAGGTATATCGATTGGACCGAGCGAGTAAGGGACACTCAGCCTACCCTTTGCATTAGTCCATGTAAACTGTCTTTAGGACACATACCCTATATCGCCTGATCACACACTTTTGTAATGTTATGCTGCCGGATTTACCCCCCGGTTTTGTCTGAGCCATGATTGTGAAATGTGTAGAACCATTAGGACCCGGATCTATAGGACTAGGCCTTTATGAAATGCCCTATAGGTTCATGGACTTAGGCCTGTGGTAGTATTATGCTAGCAATGTATGTCTTTAGGCCTTTTGAGATGTGAGATATAAGACTGGGCTTTAGGCCCATGTCCTTTGGATACAAGATCTAGATCCGCTGTGAGTTTAAGATGTGGGATTTAGGCCCATGTCAGATGGATAGAAGACATAAGCCTGTGGTAAGATCGAGATGTGAGCTGTGAGAATGAGATTTGTACTCAGGCCTTAGGCCCATTTTTCATAAGATAGTATGTAAAGGTTGATCTGTAGGCTTTAGGCCTATACTTTTGTGAGCATGTGAGATTGTCCTTATTCATCTATTTTCACACTGGACGCTTTTAGTTGATTTAAACATTTTCCCTTTCCCAGCATTCTGGTTTGGCGTCGAGATTCTAGCGGTCGGTTGTTTAAGGGCTTACCTGTCTATTCAAAGATGTCTAGTAACAAGGATCATAACCCTATTGCCATTGGAACTAGTGGAAAGACGACTGATGAGAAGATTGAAGCACTCTTAAAAGTGGTTCAAGAGTTAGTCCACCAGAAAGAAGAGGAGGATAAGGTGCGAGCCCGTACTAATCCCTTGTTTGAGAATGTTGATGAAGAGGAATGTTTTCTTAGGCCTAAAATAATTATCGAGCCCACTAGGCCTGGTGCAGAATTTGTTCAGCCTGTTGATATCGATAAAGAGCCCAAGCCTAAAACCCCTACATTCTTTTCCACTGAGCCCATAATGTTGAGTAGCAAGGTCGAAGCCCTGAAAAAAGCATTGAAAGGTATTAGGAAGTCTGATGATCTGGTAGACATGTCTCTCTGTTCCATAAGGCCAATATGCCCACTCATTTCAGAATGCCTGAGTTAGAGAAGTTTGATGGAATGGGTTGTCCTAAAACCCATCTGAAGATGTATGTGAGAGCTATGCACCCACGAGGGGCTGATGATGACCTGCTAGCCCAAATGTTCCATGAGACATTAGCTGGATCTGCTCTGAAATGGTTTTTGTCACTGGATGAGTCTAGAATGAAGACATGGGAAGATGTATGCACTGAGTTCAGCAATCATTACCGGTATAACACAGAAGTTGATATCACTAGGAGGGACTTGGAGACTACTAAATAGGAATCAAGGGAAACTTTCTCTGCTTTCCTCACCCGCTGGAGAGCCAAGGCTTCTAAAATGGCTAACCGCCCTGAGGAAGAAGAACAAATCCGCATGATAGTGTAGAACTTGCTCCCAGTTTATCACAAGCACATGTTTTTCCAATAACTTCCAAATTTCCGAGCTCTGGTTGCTGCTGGCACCTAAGTGGAGGACGCTCTAGACGATGGAGCTCTCCGAACCGATAAACCCTACATGAACCGCTGACCTGTCATCAATGGGAAGGCCACTGAAGTCAATGCCATATCTCAGCCTGCTCCATTTACTCAACCATTTTCCTTAGGAAATAAACCATCCAGAAAATTCACCGAGCTCTTTATGCCATTGGAAAAAGTCTTTGAGAAGTTAAAAGCTCGAGGCTTGCTCCAACCTCTGGAACCCAGACCTACACCCAACCCACTACCCAAGAACTACAATGAGAATGAATACTGCCATTTCCATCAATCCAAAGGCCATATTACCAACCGTTGCTTCCGTCTCTGTCATGAAATCCAAGACCTCATAGACAACAAAACCATTTCTCCACCTTCTCAACCCAATGTCACCCAAAATCCACTTCCTACCCATGCAGTCCCACCACCAGCAAATATCAATGTTATCTATGCCGACCCTTATGTCCACTGTGAGCCTATCTGCCCTCACCCTTCATTCCCTACTTCCATAACTGAAATATTTCATCACTGTCAAGCCCATGAGCTCATTACCCCGTATAAGCTAAGACCCAAAACGTTTTACTGCCAATACCATGCCACCCATAGCCATGGCACGGAATCATGTGATACATTGCGGAATATAGTACAAGGGTTCATTGATCAAGGTCTGATTGAAATCCCTCAACCCTTCACTAGCCCAAGGGGGCTTTATCGTTCATGGAGACAGTTTGAGAAATGTACATTCCCGGGTTTTTGTCCAAATGGGCTTCCCAAGCCTTACAAAGTGGATCAGTCGTAAAAGAATGGTACTAGTCAGTGGGCTCTCAAAGAAAGATTTGAAGCTAGAGATCCTCATGTGGATTTGTTGACAGAAAGAAACGGGAGGTTTAGCTTTTACGTTCTTGTGAAGCTAAGGTGACAAAGAGCGAACCCATTAGACCTAAGGCTGGAACCAAGAAAGCCCTCTCCAAAACTGGAACTAGCCAATGGGAGTTGTGAAAAAGATATGAGGCCAGAGATCCCGAAGTGGGCCTGTTAGGGGAACCTAGTGGAAAGTTCGACTTCTATGTCCTTTACCCTAAGATGGAGAAGCCCACCTTTGAAAAACCCACCTCTGAAAAACCCATTACTCCTTCTGGTTGGGGTGATGACCCTGACTCACTTAAAGAAGACATTCCTGTGGCTCAGGATGAGCCCAAAGATCCAAACTTTATCTGTTTTGAGAAAGCTAGTCAGAGTATCCTCAAGAAGTATTTCACAACCAAGGTCATCCATATGAATGGAAACACCCATCACCGAACCGTCTATCCAAGGCAACCATGGGTCACCCAATATTTCGGATCAAGTTCGACTTCTGCCGAGTCTACCATAGATGATGGGTCAGAGAATGAGATTGATATCATAGAGTGGGAAGATTTGATGAACACACCCGAGGAGATAGCAGATATTTGGGCCAGTGATGAGGAAGATGTTAACCATGTCACTAGAGGAGGTCGTCATTTCAAGCCCGCCAACTTAGAATCCGAAAATCCTTTGGGAGAGTTAGAAAGGTCTCAACGCACTGAAGAGGAAGAGGAAGAGGAAGAGATACTGAAACAGCTTAAGCGTACTCAAGCCAATATCACCATCTGGGGACTTTTGATGGCTTCTCAAAAGCACAGGCAGACAGTACTCAGGCTACTTAACCAAGTTCAGATTCCCATCGATACTTCACCCGAGGGTTTAGTCAGTCTGGTCAGTCCAGTTCAGCATGGGCAATCAATATCCTTCACAGAGTAAGACCTTCCGAAGAAAGGACCTCATCATTTGCAAGCTTTGTATGTCATAGTGGATGCTATGGGTAAGAGAATTCCTATAGTGTTGATAGATAATGGGTTAACTTTGAACGTATGTCCTCTCAGCACCGCCACTTCCTTGGGCATCGAACCCTCAGAATTCAAACCATCAGGGCAAACTGTGAGAGCATATGATAACACTCGAAGAGAAGTAGTTGGCATGGTCACTTTATCTATAGTTATTGGGCCTATAGAATTCCAAGTCGATTTCCAAGTACTAGACGTACCTGCTTGTTTCAATCTTCTACTTGGTAGGCCTTGGATTCATCCAATTGGGGCTGTGCCTTCTTCCCTCCATCAAAAGGTTAAGTTCCCCTACAAAGGCTCGGAAGTGACGTTGAAGGGAGATTCTGAGATCACTTCTACCCGTGTACCTATCTGTGAGATCAAGCCAGAAATCGAAGAAGTACCATTGACAGGCTTTGAATACATACAGTGTGTAGAAGTTGAATTTGGATATAAAGAGAAGATGGTGCTAGACTGTAGTCCATATGGGAATATGCAAGTGGGTCAGATCATGAAAAATATGGGCTTCTTTCCAGGAATGGGCTTAGGTCGTCGTCATCAAGGCACGCTTGATTCTATCGAGTATTCCTCAGCAATTTATCCATTCGGGTTGGGCTATCAAAGTACCAAAGTTGACAGAAAAGAAATGGCACAGAAAAGAAGAGAAAGACAGTTAGCTAAAGAAGAGGGACGAGTCCCTAACCTCACTCTGAAACCTTACCGGCCCACTTTGAATGGGGCTTTTGTCAAAGAAGGGGACGATTTCCCTTATTGTGGGTTCCCTGAGCCCATTTACCTCGAAGATCAGAAAGCTAGGGTTCCTGGGTTTGAAATCTTCTTCAACACTCCACTACCTCTCTCTCCAACTACCATCACAGCCGAAGAGCATACAAAATTTGATTGGGTCGACCATATCGATGAAGTCACCATAGGGGCTATGTTCAAAGAGATCGCCTGCATCGAAGAGCATGTTCATGAACCCAATCCTATCCACCTCATTGAAGATACCATCAGTCCATTGACCAACTGGAGCCTTGAGTATGAGCCTCGAGTTGAAGACTCAGTTGCGGAAAATTCACTACCATCAGATGATAGCTTGTAGGATTTCTATACCTTCTTTCTATAGGATTGTAGAATAGGACTCTTGTTTTTCCATTTTCAATAAAATCATCCTTCCTCTGTTAGGAGGAGAATGATAGCTTAGTTTTTGTTATTCTTCTTTCTTCATAATTAATAAAATATTCTTTTTCTTCATTCTTAGCATTTGCAGCTTATCCCTCCTATCTTCTATTGGTGTATATGGCATGAACATAGATCCTAGAGAGGATGTTCCCCTTGAGTTTGAACAACGAAGGGAAATGGAACATGCTCGACCTAATGTGGATGAATTAATATCAGTTAATTTAGGATTCGATGAATTGCCTAAAATAATTAAAATTGGGGCAACTCTGTCACCACAAGAATAAGAAAAATTGGTAGGATTGTTGAGAGAAAATATAGAAGTATTTGCATGGTCGTACAAAGACATGCCAGGGATTGACACCGACATAGTACAACACTTTATCCCTACTAATCCGGGGGTTAAGCCGGTTAAGCAGAAGTTGAGAAGAATGAAACCGGAGTGGGCACTGAAAATCAAGGATGAAGTAGTGAAGCAGATGAACGCTGGATTTCTCCAAGTAGTAAAGTACCCCGAGTGGTTAGCTAACATTGTGCCGGTACCTAAGAAGGATGGGAAGGTTAGAATGAGCGTAGACTTCCGAGATTTGAACAAGGCATGCCCTAAAGATGATTTTCCGTTGCCACACATAGCTATCCTGGTAGATAGTACCGCCGACCATGCTCTGTTATCCTTCATGGACGGGGTTCTCAGGTTATAACCAGATAAAGATGGCCCCTATAGATATGGAGAAAACCTCTTTCATTACTCAATGGGGACCTTCTGTTATCGAGTTATGTCCTTTGGCCTAAAGAACGCTGGTTCTACCTATCAGAGAATGGCAACCACCTTATTGCATGATATGATTCATAAGGAAGTGGAGGTGTATGTGGATGATATGATCGTGAAGTCTAAGGATCGAGTCGACCATTTCGAAGCTCTAAGTAAGTTCCTTCAAAGAATTAAGCAATGTAACCTAAGATTGAATCCTCAAAAGTGCGCCTTTGGAGTTACTGCGGGAAAGTTGTTGGGATTTATGATCACTCAGAAAGGGATAGAGGTCGACCCGGGAAAGATCAAAGCCATCACGGAGATGCAACCGCCAAAGACAGAAAAAGAGATTCGAGGATTCTTAGGCAAAGTTCAGTTTATCAGTCGATTCATAGCATAGCTGACCATGATTTGTGAGCCTATCTTTAAGCTTCTTAAAAAGGATGTGCCCACAAAGTGGAATGGCGCATGCCAAGAAGCCTTTGAAACCATCAAGAGATATTTGAGCAACCCACCAATCTTAGTTCCCCCGCGGCAAGGTGAGCCTTTGCTACTTTATTTAGCACTCACTGAAACTGCGATGGGAGCTATGTTAGCTCAATATCTACCAGAATCCCGAAAGGAGAATGCGGTGTACTATTTGAGTAAGAAGATGACTGACTATGAGGTTAAGTACGACGCATTAGAGAAGACATGTGTGACATTGGTGTGGGTTACCTAAAAGCTCCGCCATTACATGCTGTCTTTTCAAGTGCAACTTATTAGCCGCATGGACCCCCTGAAGTACTTATTGGAGAAGCCAGTGTTATCCTATAGGACAGCCCGTTGGTTATTGCTATTATCAGAGTTCGACATTCAGTATGTGGTGTAGAAATCAGTGAAAGAGAGAGCAGTAGCAGAGTTTTTAGCAGAGCATCCATCGTCAGTAGAAAGACCGTCTGAGTACTATTTCCCCGATGAAGAGATTCTAGAAGTGAATAAAGAGCCTTGGAAAGTTTTCTTCGATGGGGCTCATAATAAGAGAGGATGTGGAATAGGCGTGTTGTTAGTCACACCGGAGAATAACTTGATACCATTATCTGTCAGGTTATCATTCGATGCCACTAATAATATAGCTGAATATGAAGCCTGTATCCTAGCATTGGAAGCTGCCTTGGAGTTAGGTGTGGAAGAGTTGGAAGTATATGGGGATTCCGCCTTGATCATATGTTAGACTAGAGGAGAATGGAAGACTCAAGATAAGAAACTGTTACCCTACCATGAATACTTAGAGACTTTGGTGAAAGAGTTCCGTCGAATCGACTTCTTTTATCTGTCTAGGTTAAAGAATAAGTTTGCGGATGCCTTAGCCACTCTAGCATCCATGGTAGATATCGCTAAAGATGAAGGTGTAACTCCTCTCATTATTGAGTCTCGAGAAGAGCCAGCCTACTGTTGTGTTATCCAAGAAGAAGAGCCGAACGATGGAAGGCCATGGTACTATGATATTCAGCAATTTGTAGAAAAATGAGAATATCCGAAAGAAGCATCATCTGTAGACAGAAAAACCATAAGAAGGTTAGCCAGTCAGTATATCTTGTGTGGGGGGAAGCTATACCGGAGATCACATGACGGGGTGCATCTGCTGTGCGTCAATGAACAAGAAGCTGAAAAGATAGTGTTGGAAGTGCATGAAGAGGCTGGGGCTCCACATATGAATGGATACATGTTAGCTAAGAAGATTGTGAGACTGGGGTATTACTGGTCAACCATGGAAAGGGATTGCCATCTACATGTCAAGAAGTGTCATAAATGTCAAGTTTTTGCAAGTGGAAAACATCAACCCTCGATGCCACTCACTACCATGTCTTCGCCATGGCCATTTGCAACATGGGGCATTGACATCATTGGCAAGGTAACCCCCGCAGCATCAAACGGACACGAGTACATCTTGGTCACCATAGATTATTTCACCAAGTGGGTAGAAGCTGCATCCTACAAGACATTGAATGCCAAGCAAGTAGCAAGATTCATACAGAATAATATCATCTACCGGTATGGAGTGCCCCAAGAGTTCATCTCTGACAATGGACAGCATTTCCAAAAAGAAACCGAAGAACTCTTACAAAAGTATAGTATCAAGCATCACCGCTCATCTCCCTATAGACCACAAACAAATGGAGCCGTCGAGGCAGCGAATAAGAATCTCAAGTCGATCTTGAAGAAGACCACCGAGACTTACAATGACTGGCATGAGAAATTACCATTAGCACTGTGGGGATATCGTACTTCCATTAGATCATCGACCGGGGCTACACCTTTTTCGCTCGTATATGGGATGGAAGCTCTATTGCCTATTGAGTTAGAAGTCCCGTCATTAAGGATTGCCATGGAGAGTCAACTGGCGGAAGTAGAATGGGTAAGAAACCGGTATGAAGAGTTAGCTTTGATGGATGAAAGGCGATTGAGGGCACTTTACCACATTCAGGGGTATCAAAGAAGAATAACCAAGGCGTTTGGTAAAAAAGTGAAGCACAGAGGCTTGAAGAAAGGGGATTTAGTACTAAAAGAGATCCGAGCACCGATCCACGACCCGCGAGGAAAGTTCAAGCTGGGTAGGCCATTACATCATCAGAGAAATACTGACAGGCGGAGCCGTGAAGATTGCAGACATTGATGGGAATGAATTCTCTCAACCTACCAATTTGGATCAATTGAAGAAGTACCACATATAAAAAAAATAAAAAAAAGAGCCCGCTAGGTAGAAAACCCGAAAGGGCTGCCTAGGCAAAAGTTAGGGTATTCAAATAAAAATTAATAAAAAAAAATTAAGCTCGCTAAGTAGAAAACCTGAAAAGGCTGCTTAGGCAAAAATTAGACCAAGCAAAAATAAAAATGGACTTCTTCAATTTGATTCATGAACTACGAAGACCTGATTCCCCAAATATCACAAAAAGTTAGAGAAAAGTGATAAAGCTTTGTATCAAGGACGGGGATACGTAGGCAACCCATAAAGTTACCTTGGGTGCGGTCTATTTTCTTGTAAAAACACCAAGAGCTTGGTTCAATTGTAATTATTAAAGGATTATTTGTTGAGATTTTAATAAAATTGATATTTATTCATCCATAAAGGGTAGAAACCTTTTGAAAGATTATTACATGCCATGTGTACTCATGATTCCTATTTTCTTCAAATCTTACATTGCTTTGAAAAGTAAAATATATAATCCCTAATCTACTCTAAGTCCTTCTCGCTCCACGGGTTTGGGCTTCATTCTCATCTTCTCTATTTCTCTTAACTCGTGACGCATTTGGTGGAAGTGATGAACCCGCTGACTGAGCTGTGACTCGAGAACCATAAACTAGGCTTTGAACCTTATCCTTTATAGCCTGCACCTTCAAACCCAAGTCTTGTTTAAGCCAAGCCCGATACTCCCCATCAAGCCTAAAAGACCCATTGCAATCCCTTACCTGACTCATACATAAGCCTGAAGCCCATTTCTTCATAGCCCAAGATACCAAAGAAGGAGTAGCCGCCTCTACCCCATGAACATGTCCTTTGAGAAGGAGATTGATTTGAGCACGGCCCATCTGGCGAATCACACGAGAAGCCCAGTAAAATGATGTATGCTTTAGGCCCATAAGCTTCACCTGACAACATCCCGAAGTATGTAGTACATACTCTTCACCACAATCCCATATGGCCACATGCCATTGAATATCTCTCCAAGTCAGAGAAGAGAAGAAGATGGTCATATCCTGAATCGAGTGATACTCAAAAAACAAAAGCTTACGCGAATAGTAGTTGTGGGACAAGTGTTTAGGCTCATCACAAGGAGTAATCAGCTTGAGCCTCTCAACCAACCACATCTGAAGAAGAATGGGGCTACCCCTAATGCAAGAAGCAGAGTTGGAGTGAAAGTGGTCAAGCCCGTTTAGAGTTTCAGCTAGCACCAGAGGGATGATGTTATGAGACTTCGACAATGGCAGAATGAGTTCACATGTTTCAATGGGTATGAAAATGGTTCCGTTTGAAATAAGGAAACAACCCACTATGCACAAGGCAAGTGCATATTGGGTAGGCCTACAAAGAGCTAATGGTTTTCCCCCTTCCCTCAAGAAAAATGAAGCTAGTTTGAGAAGATCAATGGAGTTTTCATGGATGTATGAAGAAGCTTCTCTAAGCGAGAGTTCAAAGAGAGAAGAAAAGGTTTGGAAATAACCTCGACGAATGGTAGGAAAGATGAATGGACCATTAACAGAGATATTCATCAAGGCATAAAACTCTTCAAATAAAGGACATACCTCTTCACAGTTGAAGCAAAATACATGAAGATCAGGGTCCCAGAAGTGGATCACAGAGTTGAGAAGTTTGTCTTCGAGCTTCACATGACAGAGAAAGAACCACGAAGACAAGCCGAATCGTTCGAACACCCTCTTGTCTTCTGCCCGCATTCTTGCTATGAATAGGTTGATGATCAACTTGAGAGCTTCCATTGTGTTTAGTGTAATGAAAATGAGCCTAGAGATATGTTTTTATAGCTTTTTGGCAAAAGAATCGAGTTAGAAGCGAAATAGAACACTCAAAAAGTTAAAAAGCGTCAAAATAATCCAAAAAGGTGAACCAGGGTCGATGACCATCCTCCAAAGGACGGCCAACCATCCCCTAGGGACGGCCAACCGTCCATGGAGGGATGGTCATCCATCCCTGATCCCAATTTTTGCCTAATTTTGACTTTTTTGAGACCTTTTGACGCCCAGTTTGACTTTTCGCTCAATTTTCGTCAGTTTTGACCCATTTTCGAGTTAAAATTGAACCAAAAAAGCAATTTAAACATATTTGTATTCTCATTAGGATAAAATTACATGCCACTCAGGATTTTTAATGCATACATAGAGAAAGAATTACATAGAAAACCCTAAGCAAGCCTCCTATAGGCCTAATAGTACAAAATCATCTCCGCTGGGATGATTTCCTTGTTCCCCGTGAACCTGATGCCTCGTGATCCTCTCTCGATCCATGGCGCTCCTGTAAAGACAAAGCTTAGGTAAGATTGGTGAAGAATGAGATCATCAGTGATTGAAAGAGTAGAGAGAAAGTTACCTATGCAGCTATGTTCGCATTATGTACATCGAGATTCATACTTTGAAGTTCCCTAGTCAATGATGCACTGTATGCCAACAATTCCTCAGCATATGGTACAGGCACCTGAAAGGTCAAAAGATTCAAAATGTTAGGAGAGAGAAAGCTACATATGACAAAAGGTGAAAGTATGATGATTACCGAAGTGTAAGAAGAATCAATGTGTGGATATTCGTTATAAGGCACTCGAGTGATTGTTCGTTGAACAAAGCTACCATCCTCAATAACTTGCACCTGCCAAGAAACAGATGGCAAAGGAGGAGCAGAAGATGAAGACTCGCCCTGTGTAGGAGCTGTAGTAGCTGTAGGATGGGAAGCATGCCCTCGAGATCGACGACCCTGCCAAATAAAGAGATATGAGGAATAATGTATGAGAAAAAAGGCAAGGCTATCAAGAGAGAAAGTTCGATACCTCAGTAGGAGGAAATCCCGATACTAATGGGTGCATCAGATAGTGCTGACAGAATGTACGATAATCCTCATGCGGACGATGGAAAGCATCCGCAAATACACCAGCCATAGCGTCTACTAAAGCATGGTCTGTCAACCTATCAGTATGCCTCATAGAGGGAGGAGGTGCATGAGGCACACGGGCAACTGAATAAGACCCATAAAGCTGAGCACGCACTCTTTCCCCAAGGTACCAGTACCTGCCAGAAGGCCCCTCGAGCAGAATCCTCTTATGAGACATCTCGATTACAGAGTTAAGTTGAACATGCATGGTACCTCTCCAATGGCGCCAAGGATTCCACCTAACCTGAGAACGAGGTATATTAGAGAGAGTTTGAGCATTGAGAAAAGAAAGCAGAAATGAAGATTGTTACCTTATTGGAACGCAATCCTGCAAAAAAGGCACGACTGTAAGCATAATCATGCCTATGGGCAATGGCAATCACTCGTCGATCTGGGGCATATCGAGCGAGGGTTGGCCAGGAAAAGTCATTAGCAATCAAAGTTAGGCTATTCAGGTTGAGGTACTTATGAGCCCATACCTGCAGAATATGTGCATTGTTGGAAGATGAGTAAAGGGAAGTTTATGATATTTTCTAAAAATAAGTGAGTATACCTCCCAAATGAATCCCATGCCTCCAAAGTTAGTGCATACCCCTCAGGACCGACAGCACATGGTCCTATACATGGTGGCCAAGGCAGCACCACCCCAGTCATACTGAGAAATGGTCTCAATATCCTCCAAACTGGCAAGAAGGCCTAGAGGTGCCAAATCAGCAGTGCCTGCGAAAAGGGTGCATGAAAATAGGTACAAAAGGAAAGCCCGCACGATATGATCGGGATCTGCTCCTTCAGGCATATTGCTGAATGTGGTAAGAAGAGTGTTTCGGCGAACTGATCTCTTCACGATTTCAATATCGCTTGCCCCAAGAAAGGTATCCAAGTAAGTCGAGTTCTTGCTTGCATCTTCATAAAAATCCAAAGGGCGACCCCCAATGGAAAGTCCTGTGATCATGGTGAAATCAAGGGGAGTCATAGTCATCTCCCCAAACTCAAAGTGGAAAGTGTTGGTAGTGTCCCACCAAAGCTCAGATAAGGCCACGAGGGCCTGTCTATCCATAGTGTCAACCCACAGTGAGTCGATGAAGTCTCCAAAACCAAGTCTTCAGATAGTGGCTTTGACATACGGTTGGAGAGTGTCCATCTTGGCCCACCATCCAATAATACCCTGTAAAGAAAACCGAGTCCTGATGTCAAACTCTGGCTGTAAAGATAAAGATTAATGGATTAGAGGTATAAAAGATAAGTTATGCTAATTCTTTGAATCAAAAATACAAAATTAACTCACAAAATGACACATTTTCAAAAAATGTTCAAATTTTATTTCTCAAATGGTTTGTCAATTGTGAGTTATTCAAAAAAAAAATATACCATAATTAATGTAGTTAATCTTGGTATTTTCAATTTTACATCAAGAATTAGCATAATTCATTTCAAATACCATATGACTTCTTTTCATGAAAATTGAATTAGAAAGAAAAATACTAAGAGAATAGAATTTTGAAAATCATGAATAAATACTTAGCATGAGTTTTGTAAAAGCCATGAAAGTGACATTTTAAGCTAAGTCTTAATTCATGAAAATTTTTGATATGTGAAATATTTTGAAACTTATCATGATATGATTATTTTGAAAACATTTGAAAAATCATGATATGATGAATTGATTTGAAAAATTGAAAATTGCCCCTTTAGGTATTTCAACAAACACTTAATGTGCACATTTTCGAAAATGATTATGAAAACTTGTCATGATAATTTAAAAATATTCAAACGATGTTTGAAACACATTTAAATCATGACATGAGAAGTGATATGATGAATTGCTTTAAAAAATTGAAGTTGTCTACCTTTAGGCATTTTATCAAACACCTAGTATGCACATTTTTGAAAAAGATTGTGAAAACTTGTCATGAAGCTTTTGGAGGTATCCAAATGATGTTTGAAATATATTTGAATCATGACAATCAAAAAAATCAAATCCTAGTCTCTTGGGAATTTTATCAAACACTTGGTGGGCAACATTTCAAGCTTGTGAAGCTAGTGAAATGGGGCTCCCAAGCTTTGCCAAATACGAATTTCATGAACACAAGTCATCAAACAATATTCAAAGATCAATATCAAAGCATCTAGACATCAATGATTCAATGAAAGAGCATGGAAAGTAAGCTTACCTCTTGTAGAGTATGAATATGAGAGAGATGATCATAGGGCTCCAATAGCAAGCTTGAGTTGTTGGGATCATAAGAAGGTGCTTTGTAGCTCTTCATCTTCATAAATGGGTACTTTGATTCATACCTATTTGCCATGAGTATAGGTAGAAGATGAATTTGAATGGGTATATGTGTATTTGGGTTTTGGATCCCCAAATTGAAATGCAAGGATGAAATCCTAGGCTTTTGATTCACAAATTGAAGTGATTAGCAACACTTGAGGTGTTGAGAGTTGATTTGGGTAGAATGAAGTTGAATTTGATGGATTTGTGAAGAAATTGGAAAACCCTAGAGAGAGAAAGTGTTAAATTGGATAGGTATTGAAGTAAGATGAAAATGAGAAGTCAAGATGACTTAAAGGAAGAGAGGGGCTCGGGTGGCCGTCCACCTTGGACGGTTGGCCATCCTTGGTTGGATGGTCATCCATTCTTGATATCAAATTTTGGGCTTTTGAAGCCCATTAGGCTCAATTTTGACTATTTTGGCCTATTTTGACCAATTTTGGCTCATTTCCTTTCAATTTTTTATTTAGGAAAGTGCATTTGATTGAGATTGAACGATATTTGATGATTTGATGAGAAATGAAGAAGGTTTGGTGCATACCAAAGTGAGAATTGAGCAATTGTGAATAGGGAAGTTCACATAAAATGATGAATTTTTGGTCGAAAACCATGAAATTTAGAAATGAATGAATGAAAAGATTGTGTAAATAAGTTTGTAATCATGAAATGATTATGAATACATTTGATGTGGTAAGCTTGTGAGACCCATGAAGGGAATTATAAAGGTGAGTGAACCCATGAAGGGAAAGGCTAATGAGAAAAGCCCATTTTCGAAGCCCAAAACCTTGAAACCATAAAGTATTGATGAAATATATATGAAATGTATATAAGAATGAAATATGGGCGATGATAAGATATGATATGATAATTGGAAATGCAATTTCCAAAAGGATTGAAAATCCTTGAGTTAACTAGAAATGAAATTTCTAGTAATGAGTCGAAGACTCTCAAATTTTTATGATAATTGGGAAATGAAATTTCCAAAAGGATTGAAAATCCTTGAGTTAACTAGAAATGAAATTTCTAGTAATGAGTCGAAAACTCTCAAAATTTTTATAATAATTGGAAATGCAATTTCCAAAAGGATTGAAAATCCTTAAGTTGACTAGGAATGAAATTTCTAGTAATGAGTCGAAGACTCTCAAATTTCTATGATAATTGGAAATGCAATTTCCAAAAGGATTGAAAATCCTTGAGTTAACTAGAAATGAAATTTTTAGTGATGAGTCGAAGACTCTCAAATTTTTATGATAATTGGAAATGCAATTTCCAAAAGGATTGAAAATCCTTAAGTTGACTAGAAATGAAATTTCTAGTAATGAGTCGAAGACTCCCAAATTTTTTATGATAATTGGAAATTCAATTTCCAAAAGGATTGAAAATCCTTGAGATAACTAGAAGTGAGACTTCAAAGCGAAGCTTTCAAAATGATTTTGATGGTTAAGGTAAGTAATTAGTTTGATTATCCCTATTTTGTTGTGTCAAAAATGGGATGTCATTATTTCGTTGATATTCACTGGCGAAGCCATGAACATCAACGAGGGGCTTCTGTAGACATCCATTTTTTACCATGAGTATGGTCATGAATGCTTGCCTTTGATTTGAGATAAAATAGGGTGTCAAAACCCTAAGTTCCTAGTTTTACCCTTTGTGGGTAATTAGATAGAGGTCATTATCAGATGTAGGTTTTTAGGTCAGATTGAGTCGGTTCTTTTTGCATTAGGTTTTTAGAGAGTCTAGGAGCCTCCCTGCAAAATCTCATGGCATTCCGAGCAAGGCTTGATAGAAAATAAGGCTTTTTGTGACCAAGGGGCAGTTTTATCCTTTGAATCACAAAAGCCCTGAATAACTGTCGATTTTGTCTCGAATGGTCTCGAGACTTTGGCACGGATATTTAAATTGTGTTTTTTAACTAAGTTGATCAGTGGCAAGGTCTGTTAAGCCTTCTGGCTCATGATTGGCTCTTAAGGCCCAAATGGCTCTTTCAAGCCCAGATTAGGGTTTCGACTGGAAGCGACCGGGATTCGATATTTTTATCAAACCAAAGCCTTCAAAGGCTTCAAAACACTTTCCTAAAACATTTTAAAACTTGTTTCAAGAAGAAGAAATGATTTCGAAAGTAATTGTTAGCAAATTTCAAAACCCTGATTTGGGCCCGGCATGCCCTAAACAGCTAATCGGTCGACTTTTCCCTAAAGCTTTGACCTCGGTCAATGAATTTTCACTTCAAACACTTCTTAAAACATGGAGAATCAAATCAAGATCGTTTCGGCGCTTGAATCGTCAAATTTGGACTTAAAACGGGCCCGAAAAGCCGAAAAAAAAAAGCCAAAACCGGGCTGAGATAAGCCCACATAGGGGATGGGGGATCGATGGCCGTCCACCTAGGGACGGCCAGCCGTCCTAGGGTGGATGGTCGTCGATTTGTTTGGCCAAAAAATGCAATTTTCACAGTATTTTTCCTGCCAGGACTCTTCCAAGCCCTGCCATGTGTCCAGTTCGGCCATGGGGGAGTTTGGATGAGTTAAAACACCTTGGAAGACTGATTTTGAGACCTTGGATCATTCCTAAGGGATTCAAACTCAGCCATTGATCAAACCTAGGCCTCCCTATAAATAGAGGGCCCTGAAATCAGTTTCAACACACAGAAATAAGCTTTAGAGAGCTAGCTTGGAGAGTAGAGGCTTGAGCAATTGCACAAGCTTCCCCCATAGCACTCTAGCTTAAGTTTTAGAGTCTTTGAGTTCCTTGGAGTCCTTGGAGCTTGAGGAGAAGGCTTGGAGCTTGAGGAGAAGGCTTGGAGCTTGAGGGCTTGAAGGCAGAGGTTAGTAGTTTCTTTTCTGTTCTTTTTCTTTTTCTTTTTCTTTTTTTAACCATGTTAGGTTAGGTTTTTATTTTCTTAGTGTGTATAGGGTTTAGTTTATTGTTAGTATACATAGGTGTGAACCAGCCAACCTGATTCGGGAGGCCTCTCGTTCACTTTGGGGAGTGTTTATCTTCAGTGGATTGTGGATGATGTTTATCCGCTTCTCTATTATCCTTCTCTATTATCCATGTTTATACTTCTCTATTACGCACTCAAGATAGGGTTTTTGAAAAATGATAAGAGTTTGAAAAAACCTAGGAGTCGCCACCTTATTTTTAGGAAACAAGGAAACCACAAAAAGAGTTTTATTTTCAATAAAACATTGACCCCGTATTTTGGAAAAGCATGGTCTTTCGAATCAAAGTTGGATCCGGGGGCTAGGTTACGAAGTGGGAAGGTTCCATGGAACTCTTTGTAGGCACCCACCTCGCCCTAATTAAAGGTCTCTTAATTACTATTGGGCTTTATCAAAATCTTTTTCGAAACAATCCTAGTTATCTAATCAATCACAAAATATGATATATGATATATAATATAGAATAATAATACATAGTATGAAAATATACATAATCCTAATGGTCTTAGGAGACTAGAAGTCAACCTAAGATTGGACTTGCGCCTTATTGACTGCCTACGTACCTTATCAATTGCTTGACAAAGATCAAAGTCCACGTAGTTCGATTACCTTAGGACTCTCCTACAGTAATGAACCATATAGCCAAAAGAATTCTATCTTATCTAGGACTCTAACTTCGAGAGTTTGGATTTGATCAAAACACTTTTCTTTGCATAAGAGATGAAATTTCATTCCATTTTAAACACTTTCAAAATTTTAGAGTTGGTCTCGAAGTAGAATCCTAAACCAAGTAGAACTCTAGCTTCGAGAGTT
>JAESVK010000656.1:314343-338943 GCA_017140935.1 Hamamelis virginiana | reverse complement strand
CTCCTTCATCCATCAGCCTGTCTATAGCCTTCTTAACATCCTCCTTCACCAACACCCCAATCTTCTCTTCCTTTCCAAACTGCATTGATACCTCAACCCCAATACTAACACCAATCCTCAATAATTGTACAACCAACTTTTCATTATAAAACTGGTCTCCAAATAGCGGCCACGTAATCATCGGCACGCTGGCACATATCCCTTCAAGTGTTGAATTCCAGCCACAATGCATTATGAATCCTCCGATCGAAGGATGTGACAATATTAGTACTTGGGGTGCCCAACCTTGAATCAAAAGGCCTCTTCCTTTGGTCCTTTCTTCAAATATATCTTCTAAAACCCAATTCTCCAGCTCCTTGGATTTTTTTTGTCCGTCACGGCATCTCTATCCTAGGGAGCAGACGTTGTAGGATCCACATGTTTTTAGTCATCAATCTTGTATTTATGATTGGATCAGATCGAGCAAGAACGAGTTCAAGCCGATAGCGGTCCTGTTTGAAATTGGAGATTAATTATCTTGGACTTTGGTATTCAACATGGATAGACTGAACAATGCCAAAAAATTTAAAAACAAAAACAAAAACAAAAGTTTTGAGAAATATATATGTACACACAAATTTTGTGTCCTGTAAATTAAAAGAATAAGAAAAATATGGTCAGGTTTAATTTGTATTAATTTATGAAAATTAATGGGTACAATTCTTTGTAAATATATTCTTTGTAAAAGAATAAAATCCTCTAATTAATTCTCCTATGATATCTTGATGATCCAAGGGCTAGGATAACTTGATCTCAAATCCGGCAATGGCTTGATATTGTTGATGTTGATCCAAGGGCTAGAATAGCTTGATCTTGAATCGGGTGATGACTTGATGTTGATTCAAGGGCGACGATCGCTTGATCTTGAATCGAATAGGTTTTCTTGACTTGATTTGATTCAAGGGCGATGAGCTTGATTTGGAATCGAATAGGATTTCTTGGCTTGATTTGATTCAAGGGCGACGATCGCTTGTTCTTGAATCAGGCTTCGGAGTGGAAGATTCGGCACTTGTGTATTGTGCTTGTTGAATCTTTCAAAGTTTTGATGAATGCTTGAAGGTTTGGAGTTTGGCAGAACTTCGACTCTCTTGTTGAATGTCTGGAGTTTGGCAGCACTTCAATACTCTGGAAAAGCCTTCCCTTTCTTGAATGAGAGCCTCCTATTTATAGAGGAATTGATGCTCATCTTCAAGAGCTCTTGATCAATCAGAAAATAATTATTTTCTAATTAATTTAATTCAAAGATAAGTGGAAGATTTATCTTTTGTTGTGATGATGTGGCCTCCCATGTGTTGACACGTGTCACTTGTCATGGACCCACATGAGTTTTGATGAATCATCTTTTCACAAGTAATTTACCACTTGACAAATTGTAGTGTATCAAGGACTGTGGCATTTGTATGTGTAAAGATATGGCCTTGATTTGCAACTTTCTTTTCCTTTTTCTATTAAAATTAGGAAATATGATTATATATACGTACTCCCGCACGCACCAGTAAAGGATCGTGTCAAAGCAATCCTTTCAAAATTTCTCGATGTGCCAGCATAAGTGTAACCATTGAATCTTGAAGCACCTTTCTTTTTTGCCTGCTACACAGCAAACCGACGACTTTTATCTAGCCTCAATAAAGCTTTTCTTTCAAATGAAAAGGAAAAGCCGCACATTAGCTACCATTAAGAAGAATGCATTTTTTCTTTTCAATCAAACAGGGATTGGAGCGAATCCCCTAGCGGTCCTGCCACCAATAGCAGAATTAGGGGTATACAAAGCCGTGTTTTACATTGCTGAGTTTCTTGGCTATTGATTTGAAGCTTGCACGGTATCAAACTTAGGTAGACCACGTTTTTCGGCTTCGTGGTTTGTATGGGGCAGCACGTGCACATGGTTGATCTCTTTTGCTTGGTTCACCTGTACAGGTAACTTTGCTTTCTTTGGCTTTTACAATATGTATATATAAATACACATATTATATAATGATGTATGCCTGCCACTTTAACTTTGGTTTTCTCTTTGTAAAAGCATACTGTCACCTTCCCCTTTTGTCTTTTTTTATTTTTTTTTTTTAATCTCCAACTTTTTTTCTTTTTTTTTTTTACCTTGACAACTCATTTTTTTTAACCAACAAAATCATAATTTTTTTTTTTTTAACCTCTCTCCATTTTTTTTTTTTTAAAGACCCCGACTTCTTCTTTTCTTTTATTTTATTTTATTTTATTTTTTTTTTTTTTTGATGTGTAGGTAATTGGAGCGCCTACGTGTTTATTGCCCATTTACAAGTGAACTCTCATCAAATGTGCTTCATGTCTTTGACCGTTACTAAGCCTTGATCGTTGTTGCACTACTAGCTTTTCTCTCTTGCGATGTTGATCTTTTTGCCGTCTTGCACTTGTTTAATGCTGCACTTCTGGCTTTTCTCACTTGGCGGTGTCGACCGTTTGGTGATCATTGCCGTCTTGTGCTTGTTCAATGTTGCACCTCTGGCTTTTCTTACTTGGCGGTGTCGACTATTTCATGATCATTGCCATTTTGCGCTTGTTCAATGCTGCACCTCTGGCTTTTCTCACTGGGCGGTGTCGACCGTTTCGTGATCATTGTCGTCTTGCACCTGTTCAATGTTGCACTTTTGGCTTTTCTCACTGGGCGGTGTCAATTGTTTCGTGTTCATTGCCGTTTTACGCTTGTTCAATGCTACACCTCTGGCTTTTCTCACTGGGTGGTGTCGACCGTTTCGTGATCATTGTCATCTTGTGCCTGTTCAATGCTGCAACTCTGGCTTTTCTCACTTAGCGGTGTCGACCGTTTGGTGATCATTGTTGTCTTGCACTTGTTCAGTGATGCACCTCTGGCTTTTCTCACTTGCGGTGTCGACTGTTTGGTGATCATTGCCGTCTGCACCTCTGGCTTTTCTCACATGACGGTGTAGACCATTTGGTGATCATTGTCGTCTTGCGCTTGTTCAATACTGCACATTTGGCTTTTCTCATTTGGCGGTGTCGACTGTTTCTTGATCATTGTCATTTTGCACTTGTTCAATGCTGCACCTCTGGCTTTTCTCACTGGGCGGTGTCGACCATTTCGTGATCATTGCCACCTTGTGCCTGTTCAATGCTGCACCTTTGGCTTTTCTCACTGGGCGGTGTCAATTGTTTCGTGATCATTGTTATTTTGCGCTTGTTCAATGCTGCACCTCTGGCTTTTCTCACTGAGCGGTATCAACCATTTCATCATCATTGTAGTCTTGCGCCGGTTCAATGCTGCACCTCTGGCTTTTCTCACTTAGCGGTATCGACCGTTTGGTGATCATTGCTGTCTAGCGCTTGTTCAGTGATGCACCTCTGGCTTTTATCACTTGCGGTGTCGACCGTTTGGTGATCATTGCCGTCTTGCGCATGTTCAATGATGCACCTCTGGCTTTTATCACTTGCGGTGTCGACCGTTTGGTTATCATTGTCGTCTTGCGCTTGTTTATTGATGCACCTCTGGCTTTTCTCACTTGGCGGTATTGACCGTTTGGTGATCATTGACGTCTTGCACTTATTCAATGATGCACCTCTGGCTTTTCTCACTTGGCGGTGTCAACCGTTTGGTGATCATTGCCGTCTTCCGCTTGTTCAATGCTGTACCTCTGGCTTTTCTCACTTGGCGGTGTCGACTATTTTGTGATCATTTCTGTTTTGCGCTTATTCAATGCTGCACCTCTGGCTTTTCTCACTATGCAATGTCGATCGTTTCGTGATCATTGCTGTCTTGCGCCTGTTTAATGATGCACCTCTGGCTTTTCTCACTGGGCGGTGTCGACCGTTTCATGTTCATTGCCGTCTTGCGCCTGTTTAATGCTGCACCTCTGGCTTTTCTCACTTAGCGGTGTCGACCATTTGGTGATCATTGTCTTCTTGCGCTTGTTCAGTAATGCACCTCTGGCTTTTATCACTTGCGGCGTCGACAGTTTGGTGATCATTGCTGTCTTGCACTTGTTTAGTGATGCACCTCTGGCTTTTCTCACTTGCGGCGTTGACAGTTTTGTGATCATTGCCGTCTTGCACTTGTTCAGTGCTGAGGTTTCATCTCAACGACAAGGCACATTCACCCGAGCAGACTGATGCAAGCAAATATTTACTAGAAAAAGCTGTTGATCATTTTGGCTTCAAGGCACCCTCACCCAAGCAGACTAAAGTAGGCCAACATTTGTCGGAAAAAGGTATTGAGAAAGCCATTAATCTGATCCATGGCGTTTGACACAAGACCACATTTGTAGGAGAAAGCCTTGATCACATTAGCTTTAAGGCACCTTAACCCATGATGACTGATGCAAGACCGCATTTATAGGAGAAGTCATTAATCTGATCGGCTTCACGACACTTCCATTTGAGACGACTGATGTTCATTAACATTATTTGGAGAACATATCGATCAAATCGGTTTCAAGGATCTTTTACCCGAGAAGACTGAGCCGACTATCATCGGCTTCAAGGCAATTTCATTCGAGCAGACTGATACATGCCAACATTTATTTGGAAAAGCTCTTGATCACATCAGCTTCAAGGCAGCTTCACCTAATACGACCAACGAAACCTAACATTTGTAGGAAAAGGTCTTGACCATGTCGACTTCAAGGCATCTTCACCCGAGTAGATTGAAAACTTTGACTACCACTCATGATCGACGCCACTTTACATCAATTCATCTTAGAGGACTGAAAACTTTGGTTATCAATCGAGATTTATGCCACTTTGCATTAATTCATTAGAGCAAACCGAAGACTTTGACTGACACTTGTGATCGATGTCACTATCTTGGATCTTCATTGATAGTTTACCCTCATGTCAAGGAGCTTTAAGTTGTGTTGGATTTTTGACACAGTTCGGCCAATGTAAAAGAGCTTTTGAACTGCAGTGAAGATTCGGGACAATTTAGACTCGTGTAAGATGAGTCAGAAGTATCTACTAGATTAACCACCAGTAGATTTGGTGGTGATGTTTTAACAGTTTAACCACGTGTGACATCATTAGTGGAGAATATATATATATATATATATATATATATATATATATATATATTTAATCATGACTGAACTTGAGATGATTTCACAAGTTGCCTACGTACCCCAGAGGGATCAAGTCATAACGTAGTTCAAGGAATTTTTTTTTTAGGATTCGTGTATAGTTTAGACTCATATGGGCCAGGAGTGACATGCAGTTTAAGCTCGTGTGAAAAAAGGAGCGTGGGTTACTTCAAGAGTGATAGCCTTTCAAGAGCCTGCTACCACTAGTGTTGATTTTTGGTTTGTTTTCAGAAGATTCTGAGCTTGACTCTTTTTCTGCTTCAGCATGGTAGGGGGTCTGCACCGCTTTTTCTTCAGCAGACTTGTGGCTTTGATTTTTAGATTGGCATGTGAGTATGATTGTGCGCCGCTTAACTTTCAACGGGCCTTCTGTGCTCACATCCAATGTCGATTGACGCTTCATGCGAGACGGGATCAAGCTTTTAGTCTCTTTGTCATCCTTTAGCTCAACTTGATTTTTCTTCTGTACCCTTCGTTGGCGCCTTTTTATGAATGATGTATTCAGAGTTCCAATTCACTCCAAAGCTGATTTGCGTAAACTCAAGGCTTCTTTGTTCTCTCTTTGTTTGGGAGTACCCAACCGACTGAACACTGAGACTTGATCATTTGGAGCCTCAATGCGATCGAATACTAAAGTTCGAGGAGTGGACTTTGGGTCTTTATTCCTATCCACCTCTTTGTCGATGACACGGTGTTGAGGCAGGTTCTTCTTGTGCAACTTTCTTCGAGTCACCAAAGTCCATTCCCCATTGTCTTTAATGACTAACTTGGTGTCGGAGCTTGAATGGAAGTTGATCACCCAAACAAGGGAGGTTATTTCCTTGTTTGTGATCAAGATTTAAATTTATAAAGTACTCGTACTTGTAACCTCAATTCGTTGGAAAAGTGATTTGTGCACGGGTATCGAACCACAGGGACTAAAGGCTTAGTTATGAAAAACTAGTATGAATTTGATTCTAGTTACCAAACACTTTCTTGATTTGATGATTTGGTTGGTTGTTTAAACTAACGAAAATAAAATTATTGATTAAAACAATAAAAGGTTTTCGAATCCACTATAGTTAGGGAATTACCATGCATACAATTAAATTTAAGGTTTCACAATCGTTTATGAACGGTGATGATCTATACTACAAGAATAAACAATCAAATATATTATGCATAAGTTCACTTAGTAAGACTCATCCAAACAAGGCATAACCTGTCAAGCCAAGCATGCACGGGTTATCCTAGTGGGGCATGAATAGACTAGATGAACCTAGGCATATTCGATTGATGCTATTGTACAACTAATATGATTGAAATCACAGAAAACATTCATATTCAAAAGATATATCACTAAAAGAACGGATTGCATAAAAATGCAATCTCTCAAAGTTGTACAATTGTCATAAACTCAATACAAAACCTTAAACCTTAATCAATACATAGTAAAAACCATTAACCAAGCTTCATCTACACCCAAGGAAGGAAGTCTAGCTGCTCATGATCGGGGCGGAATCACTGGAGGTCTTCATTCCTGTCATGTGCAGCCAAATATCATAGGAAGGTGATAATGGAGAAGAGAGAGAAGTCAATGGAGGCTATGAGTGAATCCAGAGGAGAGGGAACCCCCTTTTAGTCTCAAAAAGGTGTTTAAATAGGTTAGGAAACCTTCCATTTGAGTTGCCCCCCCGATTCCCTTGCTATTGGCTGCCAAAAATAGACTTCTAATTCAATTAGAAAACTGTCCGAGCCCCTACCTATCGATAGGCCTATTGATAGGCCTAGTGCCCTATCGATAGGTGATGAATGCAGGCTGCTCCTTTCTGTAGAATTTACTAACCGAGGCTTGTACCTATCGATAGGTCACTTCCCCTATCGATAGGTTTGAGCATTTATGCATTATTTCTTCCTTTTAAACTCGTTTCCTTGCTTCCAAACTACCTCGGCATCTTGTTATGATGTCCTCCACTCGTAAGCTCTCTTTGTGGCAATCAAAACCTGGTTTGTGGAGGAAAATAACCTACAAGAGCACAAACAACACATAAAAACAGAAACTAACTAAATCTCAGTACTTACAGTGCAAAACCCCTCGAAAAAAGCCTCTGAATACAGGAAAATGAAGATTGATTGCAGAGGAATCACACCCTCTAACTTTGACTTTTCTAGTCCCTAGCAAACACTGAAATAAAGCAAACTAAAAACAAAAAGAAATCACAATACCAAAGGAAGCAAAACTAAATATATAGCCACTTTCGCAAGGAATCGCGACTGCGTTTAGCGTATGCAATAAGCTTTTAAACCCCTAGGCTCCCCCTAGTGGACAAGTTGTAGTCTCATGAGGGTTTGCAAAAATGACACCCACAAACATGATACTGACTCAAAACACACTGAAACCTATAAACCTAAAACTTGTCATTAATATATCAAACAGCTCAAGTGAATATGTAAGTTACTCCACTAGATAGTTATTCATAATGCACCAATCGTTACAAGACCAAAACTCAACAAGTTCCTAATTATGTATTGTGAAGTGAACCAAATAGGAATAACCATTTCAACAAAGTAAGCATACAATTCAGATCCAGTAATGAGCTTCAACTGCAAAATCTCACTGGATGGTCACTCTCAAAGATTAATTCTCAGGAATGGTTAAGTGATCCCATGCAATCAACCCAAAAAGATTCATATAAGCCGAATACTCATATTAAAAGCATAGTGAATGACAAAGATGATATAAGAATGAAACACATGCATTTCTCAAAAATTCAGCACATATATAATTTCAAATGCAAAAGTGATCAAAAGGGAACAAAATGCACAGTTTGAATCAAATAGGACTTAAATTGTTTTGTAATTAACCTTGGCTAAACGAAAGAAAGGAAGAAACACCAAAAGGAGATGACCGGCAATGTGCTAGAGGTTATTACCCTAAGTCATCTCGTCTTAAACTAACCACCCTAATTTGCACCATCCCCAGCCTCATCTCGCTGCTCCACGCGAGCTCTCATCTCATCATGTGCTGTCGGCTCTGCATTACCCTGAACTGGCTCATTAAACAGATCAAAATCATCATGTGTCAAAGGTAACTTGTTCTGTACATGCCATAGGACCCTTTGTCTGGCTGACTGATGCTGTAACTCAGTTCGAATCTGCTGGTGCTCTCTCATAAGGGCTTGTTGCCCTTCCCTTAACTGCCTCTGCCCATCCAATAACTGACGTAATAATCCCTAAATGTTGGATGGGTGGGCAGGTACAGTCTCAGCTGGCCCAGATGGCCCCGACTCTGTCTCGACATGCCCATATGGCACTGTCTTAGTAGGTACTGGCTGCTGTGGCTGTGGTACTTCCCTTCTCTGCCTTGCCTGTGCCGACTGTGCTGCTCTCGCACTCCTCTTCAGTGTAACTGGAGTGAAAGGCCCCTCTCCCCATAAATTAGGCTCGGAAAATAACATCCGGCCTCAATACAACGCTGGATAATCATCTGGGGAAACGGCATGTTTTGCTGTGGTGGCTGTGCTTGGATGAAAGCGCGTATCTCCCTGAAGATCATCAACGCTATATCAATCTCTTTTTCATCCATGAAGGCAATCAACAAACGAATCATATCAATATGTATGCTGCTGTCTGTTCCTCTAGGCCTCAAGTTGCATAAGAGCAACTTAATCATCACGGAATATAAGGTCTTGAGGTTGCCGCTCGTGAAATTGCCACCATGGTACTGTACTGGATCAACACACACAATCTGGGCACACTTTGCTGCAGTCAAAAGAGGATGATCCTCATCGTCATCAGCAAGAGGGAAAGTGACAGATGCAGGAATAGGTCACTCACACCCCAAGTACTGGGCCATCCAATTAACGGTAAGCTCGATCGCACGCTTGCCCAATCGGGCGATAATCATCTCATCGTCGCGCTCGTGCGGTCTCGCAACCGAATAAAACTCACGTACGAGAGAGGGCTTGTAGCCCTTGCCCTTCGCCAACCATGTTGACAATTTTCTCCACTCTAGGTGCTTCACAAGCGGTGTCTCGTCCGTGAACTTTGGTGCATCCACATATCTCTCAACATTAAATTTCTTTTCTTTCAAAACATCCGCCTAAGATTTTTCATTGCCCTTTTGCTTTTTCTTTAGTGGCTGCCTCTCTCTTTTGTTCGTGCTGGTCCACTTGGCCGGCCTAAAAGTCAAGGGTTTTTTGATGCCCCCGGTGATACCAATGGTAGAATGTTCGATGTCAATCTCATACTCATTGATGCACTCATCAACGAACTCGCTGCCATCATCAAAATGGGTATGAGAGGCCAACCTAGGTGATCGCCTATATCCAGGATCAGAGGCTGAGTCACTGTCAGAATCAGTGCTCGTCGAATCCTCATACACTACTCTCTTCCCCTTACCCACAAACGGGTTCTTTATAAGTGTCGGTCTCACCGGCGGTGGCTCTCGGATGGCTACCCCTTTCACCGGCTCTTTCGTCGGTTTGTTTTTCTAAACCGCAGTGGATTTACCCTTCTCTAAGGGTTGAGAGGGTTGCTTCTGCTTCGCCATTTCTCAAAAATTTGAATTAACCACTTCCCAACACCGCACAGCACAACAGATTTTTCAAACACAGCAGAGAAACGACTAACTCACAGCACGGTAGAAATACGAACTCACTTTGAACAATGTAACAGTAGAATAACAGAACTCTATGATGCCTGAAAATCAAAATGACTGAAACCCACACTAACCTTCACCCCAACTATGCCTGAATCATTGCAGAAAAAAAAAATGAAAGGTTTCCAGACTCTTGGTGTTTGGTGATAAAGCTCTCAATGGTGTTTGCACAGGGGTTAAATAGGAGAGATGTATGGGTAAGAGGGAGTGAGTGTAATGTTTGGGATGAGTGGGTGCGATTTAACGTCGGTTGGGTTGTTGCGGGTTTGAAGGTGAAAAGGCGCGGGAGAGAGAGAAGAAATAAAAAAGAAAAGAAGAAGAAAAGAAAAGGAAAAGAAACAGGGGGGTCGGTCAAAAACCGCGTGGCTTTTAGTGTTTTTTTTTTTTTTTTTTTTTTAAAAATCTGGGAAAGACCTATCGATAGGTAGGTGGCTCGGTCTGCAGGTGATAACTGGCTGAGAAAGTCTCCTATCGATAGGGTAGGTGACCCTATCGATAGGCCTATCGATAGGAGTAAGGACCTATCGATATGGTTTAGTTTGGGTCTGCACAAATGGATATTGCAAGGTTCCCTATCGATAGGGTAGGTGACCCTATCGATAGGATGGTTCAAAAGTCAACTAATTTATACATTTTCCTTACATTTCAAGCATCACTAGTTCCCCACTGAATTTACACACTCTCAACACACCAAACAACTTAAACAGACATACTCAAACCCATAGTTACCTAAATGTATGAATAAATCGAATTAACAGCTCAAAGTTGGGTACGAATGGGACACGACTGACTTAAAATAAAACTATTGACACAAAGGCTCACAGACTCTAAACAAAGGCCTAAGATCATATTCAAAACATGCTTCAATGTTCCCAATTGATCACAATGCATCTATGATACACATGTACTTAATTAAGCAAAAATGCGATGCATAAGCAATACATACGACCAAATACGCTGAAATGAGCAAAATGAATATTTGTGTCCCGGAAGAACAAGAATGGCTCAATATATTTATAAAAGGTTATAAGTCTCCACTCTAAGTTAGGATCATCCTCACATATTCGCATGCTAAAGAGAGAATTCGTACTGGTTCGTGCAAGTGCTATGTGATTAGGAACAAACCGATTCAAAGCCAGGATAAACAATTGATGCATAAAATATGATATCATGGGTATTATGATGCATAAATACTTGAGAAGTCATCATTAAAGACAATAAGAAACGCCCTAAAACAAAAACAAAAAATTTCATAGCTAATTGCAATAATTGAGGCCACATATATAATCAAAATAATGGAATCACAAAATGCAATGCATGTGAGCTCCCCCCTCCAACTTAGATCCTATCATTGTCCCCAATGATGAAGAAAATAGAACAAAAGCAGGCGAAGAATGGACAATTCAAGCAACTAACGACGTGCTACTACTAGACACACAGACGCAACAAGACCAACGCATGGGTTTCCTCCCAAGAAGAGCTAAGTTTAGCGTCCTCAGCTAGACGTGGTATGAGTCCTCAGTCAAACTCATATGAGGGGTCCTCTAAATTCAATGACTCCACCACCATCCCATTCCTAGTCACATCCCCATCGACAAGACCCTCAATATATGGCTTGAGCCTTTGGCTATTCACCTTGAAAATGGAACCATCACGGGGATAGCTAATTTCTATAGCACCATGGGGGAAGACTTTGGAAACCGTGTAAGGCCTATCCCATCGAGACCTTAGTTTGCCTGGGAATAAATGCAATTTGGAGTTAAAAAGCCATACTCTCTGATCAGGCTCAAAAGATTTCCTAGCAATGTGTTTACCATGAAATTCTTTCATTTTATCCTTATAGTTTTTTGAACTCTTATATGCCTCATTGCGAATCTCCTCAAGCTCACTAAGTTTTTTTGTGGTGAGAACCCGCTTCCTTCATCTCAAAATTAAACTGTCGAATAGCCCATAGTGCTTTATGCTCAAGCTCGACTGGAAGATGACAAGGTTTTCCATAAAATAATCGGTAAGGGGACATGCCAATGGGAGTTTTGTAAGCAGTGCGGTAAGCCCAAAGAGTATCGACAAGTCTCAAAGACCAGTCTTTACAGTCGGGCTTTACCGTTTTTTCCAAAATGTGTTTTATCTCCCAATTCGACACCTCCACTTGCCCACTAGTTTGGGGGTGGTAAGGAGTAGCCACTTTATGTGTAATGGAGTATTTGGCAACAATTGCCGCAAAAGGTTTTTTTAGCCTAAATGGTTCCAATCCAGCATATGTTATATGGTTTCAATGATAACAAACATTTGCTGCTGCAAATATCTTGTGCTTAAATGTTAAATTTGTAAGTCATAATTTCAAGAAAGACAGGAGCAAACAAATGGACAACAAAATCCATGAATTGGAGGCTCAAGTGTTGAACATGTTACTATTCCCAGAAAAATTATTTTCCCTATGAAAAATTTGGCTAAGTATGAAAAATGAATTTTTAATATACTGAGATTTCGAAAATAATTTTTGGCGGTAATTGATCCCTATATACTCATTAACTGAGTACAGCCTTAAGGGAGCTTTTATACGTGGTATATAATACCCTACTCGATAGATCAATTTTTGACACTGTTGACGAAAATTATTTTTTGTACTAAAATTGACTTTTTACATTTTGATTTATTGGGAATTTGATTTTCTAGTATTTTCCATTGAATTTAAATGGGGGGTACTTCCTTATTTACATTGTAAATTTAAGTAAATGAAAGTAAAAGTAATTGAAAGTAAAATGCAACAAAGTATTCTGCAGGAATAGTTGGCAGGTTGCTGTTGGAGTAATTGTCAAACCTGCTGCTGAAACATTTGACATTGTGAATGCTGATTCAAATATGGCTGCACCTCCAAAAGGATTTGTTTCATTTTTCAAACCTGTTTGAATCTGCAGATTGCCAAGACGCTCCACCTAAACGCTCCAACGTATAGCTGATTTCTAAGGCTATAAATACACTTGTCATGAAGCTTAATTGTACACCCAATCATATACACTATTGTAGCTTACAAGTGTTCATCATTCTTGAGTGATTCATTTCCTGTATTTCTCTCTATGAGCAAATTAGTTTAAATCTTTGAGAGATATTATTGAGAGCTTATTTGATGTATTCTCAGTGTGGTTGAGAATCATATTGGTGGTCATCCATATTCACTTGTATTTCTTGTGAGTTTAAGGTTTTGTATAAACCTTGTTTGGTGAGAGTCTTCCACTGTGAAAGAAGGCTGTGTAAAGGTTTGAATCTCCACCGGAAGTGAGATTGATAGTGAATTAATCCTCGAGACGGAGATCTTGAGATGTGGACGTAGGCGGAGACCGAACCACGTTAAAATCCTTGTGTTTGAATTTCTCTAACTCTATCTCTTGCATTTAAATTTATTTACTTGCTTTATATTTTTCTGATTTGAGATTTAATCTTGCATTCTAGTTATTAAAAGTTTGAGTTTTTAAATTGCCAATACTCTATTCACCCCCCTCTAGAGTATATTTTGGGCCAACAGGTTTATTATTGAAATGCGAACCTCCATCACTAATTATAGCCCTGGGACACCCAAATCTAGAGAAGACATTCTCTTGAAGAAATTTCAGGACTACTTTATGGCTGTTGGTCCTAGTGGCGACCGCTTCTACCTTTTTGACACATAATCAATAGCCACTAGGATGTACTCAAAACCATGAGAGATAGAAAAGGGTCCCATGAAGTCGATACCCCAAACATCAAAGATTTCCGTGATGAGAATCGGATTAAGAGGCATCATATCCCTTATAGACATAGAACCCATTTTCTGGCAATTCTCACAGGACTTGGAGAAATCCATAGAGTCTTTGAACAAAGTGGGCCAGTAGAAACCACATTGAAGAACTTTAGCAGCAGTCTTTTTGCCACTAAAGTGTCCACAACAAGCCAGAGTGTGGCAGAACTTCTAGATATCATGCACCTCACTCTCGGGGATGCATCTGCGGATCACTTGGTCCACACACTACCTAAACAGAATAGGATCCTCCCAAATGTAAATTTTAATCTGTGAGAAGAAGCGATCTTTTTCCTGTTTATTCCAAGTAGATGGTATAAGACCTATAGTGAAGTAGTTAACAATATGAACGTACCAAGGTAAAGATACCTGCGACACTGCAAATAACTGCTCATCGGGAAAGGAATCTCGAATTGGGAGGGTGTCACTCTCACTATCCGCTAAGATCCTAGATAAATGGTCCGCGACCACGTTCTCAGACCCCCTCTTGTCCTTAATTTCAAAATCGAATTCTTGCAAGAGAAGAATCCATCTAATTAATCTAGGCTTAGTCTCCTTTTTGGACAAAAGGTACCGCAGAGCGGTGTGATTTGAGTAAAAGATTGCCTTAGCGCTTAACAAATAGGAACAAAATTTATCTAAGGAATAGAAACAGCTATTAACTCTTTCTCAGTAGTGGTGTAGTTCATTTGAGCATCATCAAGAGTTTTACTAGCATAATAGATAACACGAGGAAGCTTATCTACCCTTTGACCCAAAACAGCCCCTATAGCATAATCAGACGCGTCACACATAATCTCAAAAGGGTACGACCAATTTGGGGGTTGCATGATAGGAGCAGTGCTCAAGAGAGAGTGCAGTGTAGTGAAGGCTTTTAGACAAGCCTCATCAAAGACGAAGGGTACATCCTTGGCAAGTAAATTGCACAAAGGCCTAGAGATTTTGCTAAAGTCTTTGATAAATCACCGGTAGAATTCGGCATGTCCAAGGAAGGACCTAATCTGCTTTATAGAGGTAAGAGGCGGCAATTTAGCAATCAAATCTACTTTTGCTCGATCAACCTCTATACCTCGACTCGATACTACATGACCCAAGACAATACCCTCACGAACCATAAAATGGCTCATCTCCCAGCTTAAAACCAAATTAGTCTCACAGCATCGCTTCAGGACCTTAGACAGATTAGAGAGGCAAGAATCAAAAGAGAAACCAAAAACTGAGAAATTGTCCATAAACACCTCTAGAAAATCTCCAATCATGCCGGAGAATATGGCCATCATGCATCTCATGAATGTGCTAGGAGCATTGCAAAGGCCAAATGATATACGCCGAAAGGCAAAAGTGCCGAAAGGGCAAGTGAATGTGGTTTTCTCTTGGTCTTCGGGATAAACCGCTATTTGGTTATATCTAGAATAACCATCTAGGAAGCAATAAAAACTCTGACCCGCTAGTTTCTCTAAGATCTGGTCAATGTAGGGAAGTGAAAAATGATCGTTCCAAGTCCTAAAGTTGAGTTTCCTGTAATCGATACATACTCGCCACCCAGTAGTGGCTCGAGTAGGGACTAGAATACCCTGATCATTTAGGACTACAGTAAGCCCGGACTTTTTAAGCACCACTTGAGTAGGGAAATGGGGTATATAATACCCGCATCTAGCAACTTCACCACTTCCTTCATTACTACTTCTTTCATGATGGGATTGAGCATTCGCTGCATTTCCCTTGAAGGAGCAACACCTTTTTCTAAGTGGATATGGTACATACATATGGATGGGTCTATACCCTTAAGATCTGCAACCGACCACCCTATAGCTTGTTTATGCTCATCTAGAACTGTTATGAGCTTACGTTCATGCTCTGCACTCAAATTTGAAGCAATGATGATAGGGAGGGTATCTTGGGCTCCTAAGAACATATACATGAGATTAGCCGGTAAAGGCTTCAACTTAAGTTTCGGGGCAACCTCTAAAAATGTGGGCATGGGAGTACTAGCCAATTGAGGCAAAACCTCAACTTTAAGCTCCCAAGGTAGGTTGCCTAAAACAGGAGTGGACTCTAGAACTTGATTAACCTCGAGAATGGACTGGTCTATATCAAAATCCTATATATTAAAATGTGCCAGACACGCTTCTAAGGGATCCTCAGTCATAATAAAAGGCATAGCCTCCTCGACCGCCTGATCTATGACATCCACAAATGAGCACTCCTTAAAGTGATGAGGGTGCGTGACAGCATGGTACACTTGAAGCTTAGCCTTCATATTACCAAATGAAACTTCCATTATACCCCATCGACAATGCAACACTGCATTCGCAGTCACAAGAAGAGGTCTACCTATGATAACTGGAATTTGAGGTCTAGTGGTGTTTACATGCTCCATATCAAGAACAATAAAATTGGCCGAAAAGACAAACGACTCGATCTTAACTAAAACATCCTGTAACACACCCCTAGGGACCTTGGTCGACCTATCGGCAAACTGTAACACGGTGGGTATAGGTTTGAGCTCACCTAGCTCCATCTTCTCATACACAGAGTATGGAAGGATATTCACACTGGCCCCATAATCGATCAAGGCCCGCTCTACATAATGGCTTCCGAAGAAGCAAGGAATGGTAGGAGTGCTCAGGTCCTTACATTTCACAAGGACGTGGTACTAAACCATGGCACTAGCCACATCAGAGGACTGTTGATTTAGCGAAATGCACACGCTCTTTGCGCTGCTGAGTACATAGGTCCTTCAAGAATTTGGCATAAGAGGGAATCTGTTTAATGGCATCTAAGAGTGGTAGGTTAATGTGAATTTGTTCAAATACCTCTAACATTTCACTCAAGGATGCCCCCTTCTTCTTCCCTCTCACAGGCGCAACCAACGCCGAAGGGAATGGAGCCTTTGGCACATAGGATGCCACTGGATCTTCAGAACTTGAAGGAAAGTTATCCCTCCTAGGCTCAATCATAACACTCTTGCCCTTCTCATTATCGGTCTTATCTTTCTCACTCACTTTTCCCACCTTAGGGACTCTAGACTCATTCACACCCTCATTAGCCTTCTCCCTAACCCTATTATTAACTACCTTACCACTCCGCAAAGTGGTGACAGCTTTCACCTCTTCATGATATTGAGAGTCCCGTGAAGATAAACTCTCAGCCATGTGCACTCCTTTGGGGTTATTTACGGGTTGACTTGGAAGTCTTCCCTCCTTTTGACGGCTCAGAGTGGCCACGATTTGCCCCACTTGGGTCTCTAGTTTTGCAATGGATTGCGAATGAGAGTGTAGGAGTTGGTTATTAGATTCAAAATATTTCAGAGCTTTGGGAACTTACTCTTCGAAACCACTACTCATTTGGTTTTAAAGTGCTTGAGATGCGTTGACACCTTGGGTTTGAGGTTGAGACTGGAGGTAAGGTGGCCTATAGGGTGGTGCAGCATTAGAATTGCCCCCTTGGAAGTTGGACCTAGGGGCTTGCTGATATTGGGTATTTGACCCTTGGAACTGATTTCCTGTCCCTTGGGAAGGTTGAGACCACCACAAGTTAGGGTAACTCTTCCAACCCGGATTGAAAGTATTGGAATATGGGTCATTCATAAGGTTAGAGAACCCTTGGGCTGCATTCACCTGTTCCTTAACAAACTCTGGGTACTGAGGGGCCATGGGACACGACAAAGTATCATGACTCAAGCCTGCACATATTCCACATACCCCACTCACAGGAATCATAGGAGAGGGAGGAATCCTAGGTAGTTGGCCTTGAGCGGCAAGCAATTGATCCATTTTCATAGATAATGCTGCTACATGTTGGTTTATCACTTTAGTATTATCTATCTCATACACTCCCTTCCTAGATGAATTAGAGGTTGAAAATGAACCTCTATCATTTTGATTCATTGAGGCCATATGTAGAGAATCCTCACTAAGAATCTCAAATAGGTCTCATGCCTCCTCAACACTCTTCCTCAAAATCGCACCCCCACTAGCAGAATTTAATAAATTTTTATCCTTAGCACACAAACCCCGGAAGAAAGATTGAACAACTTGCCAGTCGGGAATGTCATGATAGGGACACAATCTAAGGAGTTCCTTCATCTTCTCCCATGACTCATGAAATGGTTCACCCTCTTTTTGAACAAAATGGGTAATGCTATACCTCATCTGAGTGGTATGACCAATAGAATAGAACCTAGCAAGAAATAGAGTCTGAAGATCAGTCCAAGTAGTGATAGGCTCTGTGGTCCTAATGGTGTTAATCCAAGTTTTGGCTTTATCCCGCAAAGAATACGAGAAAAGTAGGAGTTTGATAGCATCAGCGGTGAGGCCCTGAATCCTAATGGTGGAACAGATCCCAATGAATTCGGTGAGGTGATCGTATGGATTCTCCCTATCCAACCAATAGAAGGTCGGTAACATCTGAAGAGTAGCATGTCGAATCTCATACTGGACATTGTCTGTGTTGGGGGTCTAAATACAGGAGGGTAGAGTAAAGGCTCCAGGCATGAAGTGGTCTCGAAGCATCCTAGGTGCTTGGTGAGCTTGCGGTGGAACCGCAACTGGTCTAGGTGGATCTTGACCCTGGTTGTCCATTATGTTAAAGGACTCTGACTCTAAAGTAAATCAATTTACCCTAAGGGTCCTCAAAGTACTTTCTAACTCTAGGTCATGTGGTTGTAGGTCACAGGACAGAGACATTCTACCGTGTATGCAAAATATCCCCCCAACTGAATGAAATGCAGTGAGTGTAATGCAATAGAAGAAAAAGAAAAAGAAAGACTAAGATGAGAAGTTACTCCCCTCAGTCCCGATTGCTAGTCTTTATACGGTGCTATCCAAAACTTTGGCACCTAGGCAAAAATTTTTATTGTTTAGCAATTTGGCGTTTTGGCCTTAGCGCGCAAAATTCCGAGCAAAACCTGTAAGTCAAGCAACCTAAACAAAGAGAAGTGAAGGATGAGTAGAAAAAGGAAAAGAAAATCCTAAACTACAACTAAAACTAATACTAAATTCACTATAATTTCTATAACCGTGCAATAGTCCCAGGCAACGACGCCAAAATTTGATCAGCCCAAACAAGGGAGGTTATTTCCTTGTTCTTGATCAAGATTTAAATTTATAAAGTACACGTGCTTGTAACCTCAATTCGTTGGAAAAGTGATTTATGCACGGTGTCGAACCACATGGACTAAAGGCTGAGTTATGAAAAACTAGTATGATTTGATTCTAGTTACCAAACACTTTCTTGATTTGATGATTTGGTTGGTTGTCTAAACCAACGAAAATAAAATGATTGATTGAAACAATAAAATGGAACATTGGGTTTTCGAATCCACTATAGTTAGGGAATTACCATGCATACAATTAAAGTTAAGGTTTCGCAATCGTTTATGAACGGTGATAATCTATACTACCAGAATAAACGATCAAATATATTATGCATAAGTTCACTTAGTAAGACTCATTCAATCAATGCATAACCTGTCAATCTAAGCATGCACCGGTTATCCTAGTGAGGCATGAACAGACTAGATGAACCTAGGCATATTCGATTGATGCTATTGCACAACTAATATGATTGAAATCACAGAAAACATTCATATTCAAAAGATATATCATTAAAAGAACGGATTACATAAAAAAACAATCCCTTAAAGTTGTACAATTGTCATAAACTCAATACAAAACCTTAAACCTTAATCAATACATAGTAAAAACCACTAACCAAGCTTCATATACACCCAAGGAAGGAAGTCTAGCTACTCATGATCGGGGTTGAATCACCGGAGGTCTTCATTCCTGCCATGTGCAGTCAAATATCCAAGGAAAGTGATAATGGAGAAGAGAGAGAAGTTAATGGAGGCTATGAGTGAATCCAGAGGAGAGGGAACCCCCTTTCAGTCTCAAAAAGGTGTTTAAATAGGTTAGGAAATCTTCCATCTGAGTTTCCCCCCGATTCCCTTATTGTTGGCTGCCAAAAATAGACTTATAATTCAATTAGGAAACTATCCGAGACCCTACCTATCAATAGGCTAGGGTACCTATCGATAGGCTTAGTGCCCTATCGATAGGTGATGAATGTAGGCTGCTCCTTTCTGCAGAATTTGCTAACTGAGGCTTGTACCTATCGATAGGTCACTTCCCCTATCGATAGGTTTGAGCATTTATGCACTATTTCTTCCTTTTAAACTCGTTTCCTTGCTTCTAAACTACCTCGACATCTTGCTATGATGTGCTCCACTCGTAAGCTCTTTTTGTGGCAGTCAAAACCTGGTTTGTGGATGAAAATAACCTACAAGAGCAAAAACAACACATAAGAACAGAAACTAACTAAATCTCAGTACTTACAGTGCAAAACCCTCGAAATAACCCTTTGAATGAAGGAAAACGAAGCTTGATTGTGGAGCAATCAGAAGTCCCTGATAGCAGTTTTGTAAGGGATTTGAACTTCTACAGGTTCAAGTGATCCGAATTGGATTATCCTAGAAGATGCCCCCGGTGTTTGGTGTAGAGGTGTTGACAGTTTTGGTGGAGTTTGTGAAGGTATGGGATCAATGAGCTAAGAGTAACTGTAGCATGGTTTGACTCCATCACTTCTTTAAGCTCCAACTGGATCTTTCCCTGCCTTGCTAGACTCATGATTAGTTCTTTTAACATAAAGTACTCCTCTACTAGGTGACTGATGATTCGGTGGACTTTGCAGTACTTTAGGTCGTCAACATGCCCTATCTCTTCAAGACGCTTGCAATCCAGTAACTTGATCACTTTCTTTTGAAGCAAGTTCGCCTGCATAAATGGTACATCAGAATCTGGGAAAGGGTATTCTTTTTCCTCGAATTGCTTAAAGGTAGATCGATGCTTTTCCTTTCCTTGATTCAATTCCACCACTTTAATTTCTTTCTTCTTTCTGAGCCCAAAGATTTTAGCTGGTATCGTCGTGACTGCCATGGACTCTTCAGTAAGGCTTTCTGAAGGCTTATTGCCTCTTATCTTATCCCTCCTTCCATCTTGCTGGTCAGAAGATGAATGACTCTTTGTACCACGGTAAGCAATGCTGAGCTCCATGTCATGGGCCCAAGTAGCTAATTCTTCAAAAGTGCGAGGTTTAATCCCTTGAAGGATGTACAAGATACCCCAGTGCATACCTTGTATACACATCTCCACAGCAGAGACTTCTGAAAGTCTGTCCTTGCAATCAAGGCTTAATGAGTGCCAGCGGTTGATGTAGTCAATGACGTGCTCGTCTTTCTGTTGCTTTATGTTAGTGAGCTCCATCATGCTCACTGTACGACGAGTGCTGTAGAAGCGATTTAGGAATTCTTGTTCCATTTGCCCCCAACTGTCGTTGGACTCGGGCTCTAAGTCAGTGTACTAGTCGAAAGCATTCCCTCAAAGAAATCGAACAAACAGCTTAACCAGAAGGTCTCCTTCCGTTCCAGCATTATTGCAAGTCTCGACAAAGTGCGCGATATGCTGCTTGGGGTTTCCTTTCCCGTCAAACTGTTGAAATTTTGGGGGTTGGTAACCCAACAGAATTCTCAGGTTGTCAATCATTTTGGTGTAAGGCTTTGAATACATGAGAATACTTTGATAAGGACCCCATATTGTGCTCTAATGGTGTTCGTGATCATGTCCTGAATTTGTTGGACAGACAATGAAGCTACTGGAGTGGCTGGTGAAAGAATACCACATGGAAACGCAGCGGAAGGTAGGATTTAAAAATTTTCATGGTACTCATCCAAGAATCGAACTCTAACGATGAATCGAATCAAACTTTAATTAAAGACATTAAAATAAAGCTTACTTGATATGTTCCTTTACAATGCTATCTCACTTTGATGATCGTCCTCGCCAATCTTCAAGCCTCAAAAGTATGATGGCCTCCAATGTTGATCCACACGAACATAAGAGTTTTTAAACCTTATTGATTTTCAACACTTGAAAAAACAAGCATGGAGAGGGAGAGAGAGAGAGTGGCGACACATAGAGAGAGAGAGCCTCTTTGATGAGTTACTTAATTCACTATTAGGGTTCCCTCTCTCTTAAATAGACTTCTCCTCTTTTAGGGTGTTTGGTTACTAGTGCTAGCATGACCATTAACCCCATTTAGGTTACTAACACTCTTGAATTAGATATCCTTTTGACTCTTAATTAATTAACCATTAATTAATTAAAGTCAAACATATATTAATTAGAGTGTACCCCTCTCACAAGTTCAAGAACCTCACTTATGTCCTTATGTGTGTGACCCATTGGGTTCATCCCAACCTAGTAGTGGCAGGGGACATCTCAATGTCTCCCAAAATAGAAACTTTCTATTTTTAGGTTCGATTGGAACAATTCCAATTTTGCCCTCAATGATAACTCTTATCATTAGGCCTTCACTAGTCATGAGTGACATCTAGCAATATGTCATGACGTACCCTAGGTGTGGGTGAATATACGAATGTGTAAATGAACCCTTCGTGCTATATATAATCCCTCACCAAACAATGTCTTGATTAAGTTAGTTGGGTATGGATTCATGTCAAAACCCTAACTTAATTATCTGTTACAAATTCACTAAAATGTAATCTCAATTAGGTATACCCTTGAAACACTTTTCTTGGTAACCTTTTGCTTTGGCCAAAGACTCTATTGAGATAGTATCTGTGAACTAACTTAGACATTCGCCCTTTCATATTAAGGGTGGTGATCCTCTATTGCACACTCACCTATCTTCATGCATAACTCACTAGAGCCAATGAGCACCGATTACATCCTTATGGTTAAGGGTGTACGAGATACTATCAAACTCTAGCAATTCATGCATAAGATAACAAGTGGTGTCTCAAGTCTAAGGATTACAATTGTGACTATACACATGAGCAGCTTTTGACATACAAATAGAATTCCATAAGCTGTACTCATATTGGTCACATTCGGTGTACTTGTTCTCTAACAAGCACCCACAGGTTTACTATAGTGTCTCTACACAGATGGCTCGAGACTCACCATCCTCCCATGGAGCTAGTATAACCTGTGCTAATCTTAACGATTTATAATCGTCCAAATATATAAACCTATGATCAGGAACGGGTTTAGGATAGATGTACTTGAGAGTTGTAAGTCTCTCTATCTCAACACTTGAGATACTACTCTCTATCATACTATCCAAAGACTTTATCATGAACAGTAATTTAACACAAGTTTACATGATAAAATTAGCCATATCATTAATAAATAAAGTTTCATACAAGATTATATAATGAAATATAAGTTCCCTAAACACAACCTAACAATTGGTTTTAGGGCATACTTCTAACAGCTGGAACAGTCTGTCTTATGACCGGTACTGAATTAGATGCATGTGTTGCATTGATAAGTGGCATCAAACCGGGAGGGTGAGCAGGGTTTTGGTTTGATTTATCGCCATCCTGAACTTCCAACTTGTTCATGAGGGTGGCGATTTGCATATCCTTTTCTTCAACAGTTTTCGTAAGTCTGTAGATGGCTTGTTACATATCAGCCAATTGTTCCTTAATGGATGTAATACCAACTGTCATAACCAGCATGACCATTGAGTAAAAATGAGTGAAAGAATTTGACTCTGTTGGCGAGGTTTCATCCTTCGAAGTTTTGGTCGGCGACCCAGAACGTGAACCTATACTTGAGTTGGCGTCAGAGACGAAGCGGTGAGTTTTGGCCCTTGACTCATCTGCAACTGACGAGAACTTTGCCCCCAGAGAAACTAAAGTGATGATAAACTGGTGCCTTTGGTTCACTCCAGCAGGCTTTGACAACATAGTGCTTGTAGCAACATATTGATTCGACGGCAAGACCACTACCTTCAACTTGCTACTGGTCACGGGCTGATGGCCAGGGTTGACTCCAATGGGTTTCGACAGCAGAGTGCTTATATCAGCATACTGATTCAACAGCAAGACTGCTACATTCAATTTGTTGCGGGTCATGAGACTGGTAGAAGTACTGTGAGGTGCAAGCAAAGTGGTGTGCTTAGCGACGTTCTTTCCTTCGCATGTAACTTGGGTTTTCTTGAAAGCCATTGTACTTCAAGGTTGGATTTAGGAGAAAAAAATGAGAGGCAGAGATGTCCCATTGGGCGTGCCAGAAATTTGTACACACAAATTTTGTGTCATGTAAATTAAAATAACAAGAAAAATATGGACAAGTTTAATTTGTATTAATTTAATTTGTATTAATTTATGAAAATTTATGGGTACAATTCTCTATAGATATATTCTTTGTAAAAGAATAAAATCCTCTGATTAATTCTCCTATGATAGCTTGATGATCTAAGGGCTAGGATAGCTTGATCTCGAATCCGGCAATGGCTTGATATTGTTGATGTTGATCCAAGGGCAAGAATAGCTTGATCTTGAATCGGGTGATGACTTGATGTTGATTCAATGGCTACGATTGCTTGATTTTGAATCGAATTGAACATGTTTTTTTGATTTGATTTGATTCAAGGGCGATGAGCTTGATCTTGAATGAAATAGGATTTCTTGGCTTGATTTGATGAGTCACCCTTGCTTGTGGGACCCACCAGTCTTGAATTTGAATTGTTGACTAGTCAAACTTTTGATCATTGACCGATCAGACGGTGATATTCACTTCACTAATTTTTTGATGTCTACAATATACATTTAAAAAAATGATCCTATCAGCATGAAATTCATAGGTGATTGTGGAATGTTTATTTTGAAAAATTGAACATTGGATCAAATGCTATGTATACGTATGTCAAACATACCAAAAATCACAGTGATCCAAATGTTAGTTTCTTAGATATGTAACTGTGATAGTTTTTCACAGCCTGTGTTTTCAGATGCCTACATCGGATCACTGTGATTTTTGGCAAATGCGACATCTATAACAAGGGTATCTAATCCAATGGTCAGTTTTTCAAAATATGCATCTCAGAATTCCCTATGAGCTAGTTTTATGATGGTTTTCTCGAAAGTCAACACATGCTTACTAGATTGATACATACACACACACACACACACTCTCTCTCTCTCTCTCTCTCTCTCTATATATATATATATATATATATATATATATATATATATATATATATATATATATATA
>JAESVK010000656.1:278289-313943 GCA_017140935.1 Hamamelis virginiana | reverse complement strand
CTCCTTCATCCATCAGCCTGTCTATAGCCTTCTTAACATCCTCCTTCTTCACCAACACCCCAATCTTCTCTTCCTTTCCAAACTGCATTGATACCTCAACCCCAATACTAACACCAATCCTCAATAATTGTACACCAATCCTTTCCAAACTGCATTGATACTTCGCATTATAACACTGGTCTCTAAATAGCCGCCACGTAATCATCGGCACGCTGGCACATATCCCTTCAAGTGTTGAATTCCAGCCACAATGCGTTATGAATCCTCCAATCAAAGGATGTGACAATATTAGTACTTGGGGTGCCCAACCTTGAATCAAAAGGCCTCTTCCTTTGCTCCTTTCTTCAAATCTATCTTCTAAAATCCAATTCTCCAGCGCCTTGGATTTTTCTCCTTTTATGACCCAAATGAATGGTCGGTTCGATGCCTCTAAACCCAACCCGAGCTCTATCACTTGTGAAACTATCAAATTGCATAGGCGCCATAGACAGGCATAGATTACAGAGCTTGGCTCCCACAAGTCCAACCACTTAAAACATTGGTTTTCATCAATTGAAGCCTTGTTACCTTTCTCAGCCTTATCCAAGTAATCTTTGTTGCATAGGGACACAAGACCAACACACCAGGCGTTGCCTCCTTTTGCCTTTATGTATATGTTTGCACACAAATTGGCTTTCGCGGTGTACGCGGGCGTGCCATAACCAAATTGGTTCAAATTAAAGCCAATCCCTTTGACCACGGGCACAGATTGATCAGAGGAAAGCCAAGAAATCAATCAAATTGATTTTTGACCGATCAATAAGCCACAAAAAAATCAAGGATGGATGAACGAATGATAGACGATTGTGAAAGGGTTGGAGTTCTTCCCTTTATCAAGGTTCTTTTTGCCTATGACGAATCAATAGGACTTTAACATAAAATTAAAGTGTAGAAATGTAGAAGAAGAAGAATAGCAATTAAATTAAATGAAGGGAAATGAATTAATTTAAAAGCAATGTAACAACAAGCTAATTTAATTAAAGTAAGAGTAGACTAATTTAACTAAAGTAAGCAACCTATTTTTTGGAAATTGTAGTAAATTACCATGAATTGAAGAACAATTACAGCTAAGAAATTAAAGAGCAAATGCTGAAATTGAAATGCTAGAAACTAGATAAGCTATAAATTGAAGTAGTGTGGGTGACGTTGAGTGTCTTCTTCAAGCCTTCATGTCTAGTATTTATAGAAGAATTCCAGGAGTTGCTGGCCACCTTCTCCTCACGTTCATGCTTGCTCAATTGTGGTTGTTGTGCTCCTAATTTGATGTTACCACATCCCTTGAAAACAGGGAGCAGTTGCTGCCTCATTTGACTCAGTCTAGTAACTGATTTGCTGGACTTCTCCACGTAAATTTCTGTTGATTTGGTGCTCGTCTGATGCTAATTTGGTGCTCATCTGGTCTAAGCACTTGTACTGACTTTGCTGATTTAGAATTCTGGTCCTTCATCCATATTTGGACTTTGCTGCATTTGGATTTCATTTGGGCTTCATCTGATTTGATGGCAACTTGTATAACTTTGTTGGACTTCAATTCTTTGTGGCCCAATTAATGAGCCCACTCAAAATTTACCCAACCCATTTTATTTTTGGCCCAACAGTATCCTTTGACGTATCCAAGCTCTAACTCCTCAAAACTATTAACCACCACCCCATATGCTGTCTTTTCAGCCTCCATAAATTTAATGAAAAAATCATTCCTCTCAGATGAATTAGGATTGAAGGAAGACAGCTGGGCTTTAGTAAATTCAATTCGATCAGGCAAGCCAGACACCACAAAGTACTCTATTTCGGAACTTACTTTCGCAAATACCTTGGAGACATGTAAGTTGTATAAGCATCAGAGAGAGAAGCAACATATTCCATGGAAAATAATCCTTGGAATATGAAACTTACGAGCAACATGCATCTTGGTTGGGGTTGTATCTCTGTAAGTAATTGTTCTAGTTGTTCTTGCAACATGTTAACCGCAACAAATACATTCTTGAGCAATGCTAGTGAAGGGAACATGTCAAAATTCTCGCAACCTTCTGGTAATCCTGCTTCAGCACAGGGGAACTAGAGTTCTTGAAGTTGAATTTGGCTCCAGTTTCAATGGCCAGTTTCAGGTGGCCTCTTCTAGAGCCACTTGTTGAGCATATTTTCGAAAACTAACCGTTGGATTTGATGCTCATTTTATGTATATCATGCCTGCCAAAAATCACAATAATCCAACGGTTTATTTCTGAAAAGTGTAACTTTAAAAAATTGTGGCTTTTTTGTTCTTTAAAATGTCGCCCTTTTTTCACAGTTGGTTTTTTAAGGAACCAACCATTGAATCACTGTGATTTTTGGCAAGCATGATATACATAAAAGGAGCATCAAATCCAACGGTCAGTTTCTGAAAATATGCTCAACAAGTTGCTCTAGAAGAGGCCACTTGATGCATCTTGCATCAGGTGCACGTTATATTAGAAGTTCTGATATATTAAAACTAATAAATTATCTATATTTAATGCACAAAAGCACAAAAACACTAGTAAATGAAACTTAATCATCAAAAAATAATTCATATTAATAAAATATTCACTAATCGATTACAATTGTCCCATTCGAGTCTTCATTTTTTGAAAGTGTTGTATGATAACCTCATTATCGATGCCATCAAGTATGTCTTTCTCAATATATCCAATCAAACTATCATTCATCAATTGATCGTCCATCTGGTTGAGCAATCGACTCTTCATAATTTTCATTGCAGAAAATGCCCTCTCTACAGTGGCAATTAAACTGGGAGTTGTGATTGCTAATCTCAAAATCAAGTAAACTAATTGATACACTATGGTTTTTTTTTTTTTTTTTCAACCATTTTTTGAGCTAAAGCACCAATCCCTTTCAATTGTGAAAAGTCACTAAAAGAGCGCATATTAACAACATAATTCTCAAGTTGATTGTCAAGCACAGCAAGATCGAATGCAGAAAAAACTTGTTGGATAAAGTGTAGCTAAGCGAATCAATTATTGCTTTTTAAAACTTAAAAGTATAAAAAGAATCATTTGACCTCAAGCATGCCACACTAAGAATTTCATGAAATGACACTAAACACCCTTAATTATTGTTTTAATTATTGTTTAAGCATTTTGTACTTTTAGAATTTCATGAAATGACACTAAACACCCTTAATTATATTATTGTTTTAATTATTGTTTTAAGCATTTTTTACTTTTAGAATTTCATGAAATGACACTAAACACCCTTCTTTCAGTTAACTGTTAAAAATTTGTTCAGTATATGATTACGTGTCTACTAATTTAAATGAAAGCTTTCCATATAATGTTCAGAGATGTTCATTCAGTCCAACTTGGGAAAATAACTTAAGAACTAATCCATTTATGTCTACGTAGAGTAGGTCACACCTCAATTAAGTTTCCGTTTTCAAGTTACAAGAGGCATAAGCAAACCAAGAAATGTGCTTACGAGGAGTGGAAATCTTCTGTCATTGGCTATGAAGAGGGTAAAAACTGACAACCGATCCTCTGTTGACACATGGACAAGAGCAAACCCGATGTGATCATTGGGTATTCTATCCGATCTATTATATGAAACCCGATCCTGATCGGGTAGGCCGATCCCTGCTAATTGCCTCATCATGATCACGCAGACCCAGCTATACAAAAAGAATCTACACTAACCGATCCGTACAACTTGCAGATATGTCGTGTAGTCCTTTAACACCGAATAGCGACAGGTCATTATGATCTGATATACGGTTATAAAATATCATAAAAGGTATTTTCGACCTTACCCCCGGACGGTCACCAGAGAGGGATTATAGTACTCAAGTGCTCCTCCATGTGGCGACCCTATATAAAGGGAAGAGTCACATCCTATACGAGGTATGTAACATCACCCCGTCATAAAAACATTCTCTACATTCTCTGAACACTGATTTTGTCATTGGAGCTTTGTAGATGGAGCACCACACCGGTGTAAGAGATCGAATCCACGCCAAATCGTGTCCCCGATCTACCTAACCCATTCCTTTACCTATTTTTGACATCATCAATTTGGCGCCCACCGTGGGGCCCAAAACATTATCCTTTCGGTGCTCTTCCCTATAACTAAAAATCTCCATATAAAATGGTGATTACACGATCGATCAGGAGTTCTGAACGACAACGATAATAACATCACTAATATAACAAACAACCCTCATGTGTTGCCTCAGGTCAGCAACCCATTCGAGGATGAGCTCCCTGAGTCAACAGTGAGACCGTCCTCGAAAACGCATAACCATGCCCTTCACATGAGTCCCCAACGGTTCTCCCTCGGAACGAAATAGGGTCATCTTCAAACGTTCCCTACCAGCTCCAGTTCCTCAGTATGCAGAAGCAAATGGAGAACATTACCCTCATCATTCAAACATTGACTCGTCAGCAAGAGATATTCCTATCCCATGAGGCCCATAATAACTCCCCCCAGCACCCAGCTCTGATCACAAACTTACCTCCACAGGTCGGAGTGTGGGAGGCAATCCGGCCTCCTCCATCAAGACGGGTAGCAGTCGAGAGCAGGCGATCGGCGCTTCGAGACAAAAAAAATAGACGTCAAGAGGAAGAAGGAAGCAGTTCAGAGGTCGGATCTCGAAGGAGACCAACTAACCTTGAGCGACCACATCAGGCCGAAGTTATGCAACAGAAAGATCGCATGGAATGCAGGGGTCGGCATTATGACGTACACGAGCTGAGCCGACTCGATTCACTCCGTATTCAAGAAGGAACGAGCTGACTCGCGATAACCAACCAGATCCGCTAAACATAGACCACACTTCCCCTTCGTGTCCAGGATTCTCCGCGAATCACTGCCCGATAAGTTCAAACTGCCATCCATTGATTTGTATGACGGAACTACCGATGCAAGAGAGCATGTTCTTACTTTTAAGGATCATATCTACCTGAAGGGTATATCTGATCCCATAATGTGCCAGGCCTTCCCGGTGACTCTTAAAGGATCAGCTCAAACTTGGTTCCAAAGGTTGGCCCCCTCTTCCATCAGCTCTTTTCAGAGCCTAAGCTCAGCACTCATAGCCCATTTTGTCAGTAGCCACCGACCCAAGAGGTCGGCCACCCATCTCCTGAACCTCAATCAGGAAAAGGAAAAGAGCCTGAAGTCATACATGCATCGTTTCATCTCAGCCCTTCTTGAAGTCGACGTGATGAACGAAGGAGTAGCCATTGCTGCAATGATAGATGGCCTCAAAACCAAGAGCCTCAAAGTCTTGTTCGCTAAGAGAGAACCAAAATCGCTCATCGAACTCTTGGAGAGAGCAAGGAAATACATCGAGGTTGATGACATATTTGACTATGACAAAAAGGGTCGAGAAGAAACCCAGAAAAGAAAAGAACGGGATCCTGATGAAAAGAAACAACCAGAGAAAAAGCTGAAGAGCGATGGTGTAGATGGACGCCGATCTCCGACCAGACGATTTTATCGTTCACTCCATTACGTCTACCAATCAACACCGTCTTGAGTCAGGTCGAGACTCAGCCATTCGTCAAATGGCCTCAGCTAATGAGATCCGACCCTAGGAAAAGAGATAAAAACAAATGGTGCGCCTTCCATAGAGATCACAGCCACCTCAACGAAGAGTGTTTTGATCTCAAAAATGAGATCGAAAGCCTTATTAAAAGAGGATTTCTGAAGGAGTTCTTTGATCGAAATAATCCCGACATCGGCAAGCAAGCAAACCCCGACCAAAATCAGAGGCGGCCCGATCCTCAACAGCGATTGGCCGGAGTAATCAATACCATTCATGGAGGATTTATATTCACTGGGGAAAGTAAATCGGCGAGAAAAGCGTACGCCAGATCAGCCCATACGTCCCCAACGGATCAAGTGTACAATCTCTTCCACTAAATGCCCAATCGGTATGGACTCTTGACCTTTTCCCAGAAAGACCTGAAGGGCGTACACCTACCACATAATGACACCCTGGTTGTCAAAGCGATCATTGCCAACTATTCAGTGACCAAAATCTTGGTTGACACCGATAGTTAGGCGGATATTCTCTTCATAACTGCTTATGAAAGAATGAGGAGAAAACTGAGCGATCTCTCACCGATCAATCACCCCTCATAGGATTTAATGGGTCATCTTTACAACCGGTCAGATGGGCTTGCTTACAGATCACTATTGGAGACCCACCTGCTCAGGCCACTAGAGACATAACTTTTATAGTCGTGGACTATCCATCAGCCTACAACGCGATCATCGGCAGACCTACTTTAAATGATTTCGGAGCAGGTGTCTCCACCCTCCATCTATGTGTAAAATTCCCGACATCCTATAGGACAGGAAAGGTGAGGGGGGATCAGGAATTAGCACGATCGTGTTTTAACATTTCCCTGACTCATGAAGAGGAAATACCAATCAAAGGGTTATTCCAGAACCTCCCGCTAGAGCACTCAACTGATCCATCGAGCAGCAACACCCACAACAATTAGCCAATCGATCATCCACCTGATCGCCTCTTATAGCAATTGAAATTACAGGAGACCGATCCTGGTATGGATGACCTTCGCGATGAGAACAGCTCGAGATCGACACCTCTTGAAGGACTCATCGAATTTCAAGTGCATCCTACCGATCCAAGCAAAACTGCGAAGATAAGGTCAAAGCTCTCGGATCAAATAAAAGTCGATCTGATGGCTTTCCTAAAAGAAAATTAGGATATATTCGCATGGGGGCACGATGACATGCCTAGGAAAATTAGGATATATTCGCATGGGGGCACGATGAGATATATACTTGAGTCAATATGCATGAGATGTATACATGAATTATTATACATGAACTGTTGATATGAGAATACATGAACATAATTAAGAATAATATTTTATTATTCTGAAGATGATTATCTTGATTTGTGTAAACTCAAGCATGAGATACCGGCAAAACTTATAACATGCTGTTACTGCTTATTGTGAATAACATGAATACATGGAGTATGTAAATTTTATGCATGTAATATTTGAAGAGCTCATAACATGCTGTTATTATGAATAACATGATATGTATATGAAGCATGTTAATTGTCATGCATAAAATATATATATGCATGTGATAATTGCCATAATCATTGCACAATAAAATTGGCATATGGCATGAAGCTGTGATGTTTTGTGAAAGTGACTGGGTTTATAAGTACACATCATACATCTCCTAATAACAAACATGAATTGTTTTTTAGGGGTACGTAACCCAATAAAAATTAAACCGGCGCTTGTCATGTGGACATATGTGTATGGGCGCATATGTTATGCAAACAAGTAAATGGGAATGTTGTTATTTAGAGAGGTACGGAGTGTTACTAGGGCACAGTTACGTGTGGTGATATATGCATAGCATTAATATAACTGGCATGCATATTATGAACTGTGGAAATGAGGTGATGGCTCCAGTGAGTGGGCATAATGATTCATATGCATAGCATTGATATAACTGGCATGCATATTATGAACTGTGATTATGAAATGTGGAAACGAGGAGTTGAGATACGACCGATGGACAAAAGATCCTGGAAACAGTTAGTGCACTAATATATCACCCTTGCTAAAAACAGCAAGTAAATCCTCTTGCCAATGAGTGGCAATCGCAGTAGGTCCTAAAAAGGTGGGGACTGGGTGATATACATACCCTAGCACCGGGGGCGAAGGTATGCTGTTGTGGTAGGATGGTTGTGTACCCGGTGGGGTAGCCATCCGGGATGATTGTGATACCCTAAAATGAGGTAGCCATCCGTGTGAATGTTTCCTGTTTTGCAGGAAAGACAGAACTGAGAAAATGGCAGGTATGACTGCATGAGCATTGCATCGTATATCTGTCATATGCATAAAGCATGCATGTTGAGTGAGATAATTTGTAAGGGATGGTTGTGATACCCTAAAATGAGGTAGCCATCCATGTGAATGTTCTATGTTTTGCAGGAGAGGCAGAACAGAGTAAATGGCAGGTATGACTGCATGAGCATTGCATCGTATATCTGTCATATGCATAAAGCATGCATGATGTGTGAAATCAATTATTGTGAAAAGGTGATGGATATATTCTGTAATATGAAAATAAATTACAGATATGATGATCTTACTATGAGGTGTTGGTTTTGCAATATATAAATAAATTACATATGTGATGACCTTAATAAGTGATGTTTGATTGATGTTGAAACTTGTTGCAAAATTTGAGATTCCTGACATTTCTTTCAAAAGCGTCATGTAGTATTTGAGGTTTACGAATCTTACTGAGCAATAGTGGTTTTGCTCCCCCCTTTCCCCTTTCCCCCCCCCCCCACAGGACCAGCAACTCAGTAAACTAGACGGAGATTTCTGGAATTTGGGATATTCTGAAGACAATCGTGACAGTGTTGATCTTTATTATCTGTGGACACTCATTTTGGGTTTGTAATATAATATTTTTTTTGGGTACATTACGGGACTGTACTCATGATATAAACTAGTACTCAGCGCTATCTTTATTTTTTTGAGATGTTGTACTTATTTTGAACTTCCGCACTTGCGTATTTTGTAAAACTGTTTTAAAATATATTAATTTTAAATAGAATTATTTAAAGATAAGCGCCTGGTATTTTATGTTACTATATCACTTCAGCATAGGGGTTACCCTATGTGGGGTGTTACATCTACATAGACGACATGCTCATTAAAAGCTTAAAGGCCCCCGATCACATCCAACATTTGGATGAAGCTTTTAAGATCATGCGAAAGTTCGAGATGCGTCTGAACCCAACCAAATGTTCGTTCGGGGTATCATTGAGTAAATTCCTGGGATTTCTTGTCACAGAACAGGAAATTGAAGCTAATCCCGATCAGATCCAAGACCTACTCAATATGGAATCCCGACGAATATTAAAGAAATCCAGCAGCTCATAGGTCGGATGGTCGCTTTGAACAGGTTCATTTCCAAATCTTTTGAGAAGGGTACTCACTTTTTCAAAGTTCTAAAGGGAAATAAAAGATTTCAATGGACTCTCGAAGTCGATGAGGCTTTCCAACAATTAAAGACCTATCTGGGATCACCACCGCTCCTTTCGAAGCCCGATCATGACGGAACCCTCTTTCTCTACCTAGGCGTTTCCCCGACCGCCGTAAGTTCAGTGCTCATTTGAGAAGACAAAGGAGTCCAAAGACCGATCTATTATGTTAGCAAAGTCTTGATCGGTGCAGAAAGCAGGTACCCCTATTTCAAGTAGCTGGCTTTTTCTGTTGTTATTTCTGCTAGAAAATTAAGACAATATTTTCAAACCCATCCAATTGTCATACTCACCGACTAACCTTTGAGACACATTCTTCATCGGCCTAATATGTCAAGAAGAATGGTACAATGGGCAGTCGAACTGGGAGAATTTGACATCGATTATGTTAGTAATATGCCCTAATAGCCAATCTCACTGGTGTAAGTTAGGACATAAAGTTGATTCATGTATTATTATTATTCATTAATAAAATGGGCTTTTGATTATCATGTATTCTTCTGTTATTATATTCATGATAAGTCCTTAGAAGGAATGTCAATATAAGATCTCAAGAGTTGAGATTAGGAGACTTATATTGTTAAAGATTTCTTTCTTAGATATTCCTAGTCATAGGATTATTTATTGGGCATTAATAATCCGGATAGACTAGCACAGGTTATGTTTGCTCAATATGGAGAATGACTAGTCTCAAGTCATTTGTGTAATGACACTAGGACAAACCTGTGGGTGCTTGTTTGAGAACAAGTACACTGAATGTGATCATTGATTGAGTTTGTGGAATGGAGTTTTACTTACATGTCAAACAACAACTCAGGGTTACAATGATGCAAGTGATCCTTAGACCTGAGGCACCATAGATGTCCTGTGTTAGGGATATTAGGGTTTGATAGTACAATGTACATATCCTAACCATGGAATTTGTGTATGTACTCATTGGCCCTAGTATACCTGTCATGGGGACATATGAGTGTACAACAAGGAATCTATCACTCTCAGTAAAGAGAGGGAATGCCTCGTATTATTCTCAAAGATATAATTCATATAAGTCTTTGGCCAAAGCAGTTGGGAATAAGAAAACTGTTTCTTGAGTATCCCAAGGTTGAATTTATATTTTGAGAATCACATACAAAATGTTAAATTAGGGTTTGACATATTATCCAATACCCAAGTAATTTAACTAAGGCATTGTTTGATGGAAGGATTGAATTGTATCTTAATTGTAACTGAAGGGTTCACTGTGTTATGATTAACCTTCACACAACCTAGGGTGTGTCTTGACATATTGCTAGATGTCACTCAGGACTAGTAGAGGCCAAAGAGAAATTGATTTCTCAAAAGGAAATTAGAAGAGTTCTAATTTGAACCTTAAATAAAAGTAGTTTTATTTGAAGGATAATTTATTATCCTAATTCCTACTACTAGGTTGTTGTGAACCTAAGAGGTCACACACATATAGTTGGTAGCTTCATTTAAAGAAGAAGAGAGAATAATATGCAAATATCAATTAACTAGAATTTCAAGTTTTTGAAATTTGAAATTTGAAATTTGAAATTTGAAATTTGAAATTTGAATTTTTTGAATTTTGAAATTTTGAATTTTGAAATTTGAAATTTGAATTTTGAATTTTGAAATTGTCATGAGATGACAAGATAATTAAAGATTTCAAATAGTTAATTGAATTTCAAGTTAGTTGAAATTTAAATATGAAATGGTTTCAAATTATAGATAAGATAACTAATTATCTATCATTGCATTCATATTTTGAATTTGATTTATTTCAAATTTGAAATATGGTTACTATCTATCTAATAAGTGAGCTAGCACTCATCATATAGATAGACAAGAGGGGTGGCCGGCCATACCAAGGAGAATAGGATCAAAGTGTTTTGTGAAAAATTCCCTAGCCATCTCCTCTCTCTCTCATATCTTGGAGCTTACAACTAGTGTGGATCAATCTTGGAGGCCTTCATCTACTTGGGGCTGATCTACAATCATTTAATCCTACTCTTAAAGGATATCAATGTAAGTTGTTTACATTATTTAAGTATTGATTTATAGCTTATACAATCATCATGTGATCTTGGTTTATATTCCATGGAAGAAAAAATTTTATTCCGCACATTTCCATGGGATTCTTTCAAATTACTGACCCCCAAAGGGCAGGCGCTTGCCGATTTCATTACTGAATTCATAACCGAGGCAAAGTAGACATGTCGACCATCCCGATCCCATCTTCCTTTTAAGCAACCAAAGAGCTACAACCTCAACTAGCTTGGCACCTTTTCGTCGACAGATCTTTAAACTGCAAGGGATCGAGTGTCGGGTTGTTCTAGTGTCCCTTGAGGGGGAAAAAGTTGAATTAGCCTTGAGACTCTGTTTAAAGCTACAAACAACAAAACAGAATACGAAGCATTACTGGCCGGGCTGCAAATGGCAACTGACCTCTTCGTCCAACATGTTCATGTGTTCATCGACTTCCAGTTGGTCGTCAATCAGATCAACGGAGTCTACTTGGCAAAAGAACCAACAATGCAAAAATATCTGACCAAAGCCAATGAGGCCTTCAGTCAATTCGCGTCGATCTCCATTAGCCAGATTCCACGATAGGAAAATTATCATGTCGATGCCTTAGCCAACCTCGTCTCGGTAGTTTGCACTGATCTCCCAAGGTCAATAGTTGTTAAGTTAGCTGAGCACCCTCTCATCGACATGCTGGACAAATCTATCTTCGTCATTCAGTCCGATCCAACATGGATAGACCCGATCAAATACTACAACAAATCGGGAACCCTTCCGACTGATAAAGTGGAAGCACGACGTATAAAAAAAAAGTGGCCCAATATTGCATTATCAATGATAGTCTCTGCCGACGATCATTCTACAGCCCTTGCCTACGATGTGTTCTCCCCGACGAAGCCAACTACATCTTACGTGAAATTCACGAAGGGATTTGTGGAAATCATGCTGGGGGCATATCACTCGCGCAGAAAGCAATTCGACATGGATACTACTGGCCTCATTTGGAGAAAGATGCAATCGACCTAGTCCGCAAATGCGATAAATGCCAACGTTTCACCCCTATCCCTCATCAACCACTATATGGGAAAGCATATAGTGGGGAATTGGGAAAGCATATAGTGGGGAATTGGGAAAGCATATGGGAAAGCAAATGCGATAAATTCCCTACAGTTCGCGCAGTGGGGAATTGATATTGTTGGCCCCCTCCCGAACTCGAGAGAGTAGAAGAAATTTCTGGTGATTGCAATAGACTACTTCACTAAATGGGTTGAAGCCCGACCAGTAGCTCGGATAACAGAAAACAGCATCATAAGCTTTATATGGGAAAGCATCATTTGTCGCTTCGGTATACCTCATGTACTGATTGCCGATAATGGAACACAATTCAACAATATTGGACCGCACAAGTTATACCAAGACCTCGGTATTCAAAATAATTTATCCTCACTAGGTCATCAACAAGCCAATGGACAGGTTGAGGTCACCATTCGAACGATTATCCACTCCTTAGAAAAAAGGTTGGAGAAAGCCAAAGGACTATGGGTCGACGACCTCCCTTCGGTCTTCTGGGCATATCATACAACAAGTCGGGTTTCAACGGGCGAAACCCCCGTTCTCTCTCACTTATGGCACTGAAGCCGTCATCCCATTGAGATCGGTATGCCTTCTTATCGAATTGAAATGTTCAACTCCGACAAGAATGATTGTGAGCTCCACTTCAATCTTGACATGCTAGAAGATAAGCGAGAAATAACCCAACTCCGTATCGCTTCCTACAAGCGAAACATGGCTCGGGCGTACAACAAGAACGTCAAAGCAGGGCACTTTCGACCCGGCGACCTCGTTCTCAAAAAGGTCCTCAGTCCCAACAAACTCGAGCCTAACTGGGAAGGGCCATATAAGGTTTGACACTACAATCGAATTGGGACGTATTGGATCACCGATCTGGAAAGAAAACTGATCAAACGCCCTTGGAACGCCGCTCACCTCAAAAAATACTATCAATAGGGAACTCATTCCCAATATTTTGCATGCAGGACATAGCCAACCATGTGTTACCACCCTCACTTCCCCTGGGGTGAAACTCTTTGTATATATTTTCTCAGTTTTTATAACATACTTCTTTGTTTTTCGATCTCTTTGTCTTGTTTTTTAGTTGTTTCCTTGTTACGCATCTCTTTGCTTCCTGATCTGATTATCTTGTGTATAATTGTTACTTTGAATTTATGTTTCTTTGTTTCACAATCCCATTGCCATGCTTTCTTATTGTTTCTTTGTTACATGTTTCTTTTCTTCCTGATCTCATTACCTTGTCTAAATTTCTACCTGTTTTTTTACTCTATGTCAAATGTTTTGTTGATTGGTTGTTTGCTCATCGGTTCCCTATTTGCATTCGGCATTAAAAGTCTCAACTGATCTTGGGCTAGAAAAAATGATATTTTGCTCACACCATCAATGAGACTAATCAGGGGGCATAAACATCCTAATGTTACCCCCAGATACTACGGTATCTAATTCAATATGTTACCGATCTCTATCACTTATATAGCGAGTTCGGTGTACGGTATTGATACAATAATGTTACCGTAACCCCGAATTGGGGGCAAGTACATGGAGGAGATCGGTCTAAAAATACGATATAACCAGAAGAAGCAAAAACATTCAACCCGACGAGAATAGCAAAAACATTCAACCCGACGAGAATAACTTGTTCAAATAAGAAAAATGAGAAACAAATAAACATATTTTCATTACAAAAAAATCGTTCATACACGAGATTGTTCATTAAGAAAAAGAAAGACCTAGTCTATAGCGATGGTCTGATCATGAGAAGTTGGGGTATCTGATCGCTCAACTAGAACAGATGGGTCTGCAGAAATGGGAGCATTCTGATCTGTGCCTTCCTGATCACCGACGATCTCTTCATCATCTCCATCCTCGTCCTCCGGATCGGCTGGATCTTTGTCGGCAAGACGTTGAGCCCTAATCTCTTCCAACGTAATCCTCGAGAAATCAGCATCGGGAAGAAGTTTGGAGACTAGGCTCCTCGCCAAATCAAAGTCGTGGACCAGGAACGATTCAACCTCCTTTGTTACGAGAGCTTTCAACTCCGCTGAAGATCGGTAATCAGCAATGGCCTTCTCAGCGATCTCTTTTTCAGCCTCTCGGACCTTCTCCAGATCGGCCCCCAGAGCATCGATTTTCATGATAAATTCGTCTTCCCGCTCTCTATGCTTGGCCCTCTCCTCCTCCAGCAATGTTTTGGCCTCCCGAGCCTCTTCGGACTTCTGATCAACTTCTTCCCTCAACTTTCGATTTATTATTTCTGTCGAGCCTTTAGAGCTTCTCGCATCCCGAGCTTCCCGAGCTGCCCGAAGAGAGTGAAGCCCAAGAAATGCGCTCTACAAAAAATATGTCATGAATCAGATCGGAAAAGCACAGAAAAATAAAAAGGCCGAACTATCAAATATACTACATTTATTGCATAATGGGCGAGCTGCTCGGAAATCTCAATTGGAGTCATCTGAGAGAGCGCCTCCTGATCAGTCAGTCCTATAAGACCCTTAAGGGCTTTAAGACTTGAGGTCGGGCTGTTCAGGAAGAAGGTCCCCACCGTTAGGCCAGGGAGTGTGAGAGGCGCTGATAACCCAGTGCTTAACCAATCCCCCGCTGAGCCACACGAAGGGCGAACCCCTAGACCAGAGCTCGTGGCCGATCCAGCTCTCACCTCACTCACAATCGGAACTATGGAAGGAGCTTCCTCCTCAACCCGACGCTTCTTTTTTCGAGCAACTTGCGGCTCAACCCAAGCCGCAATATCTGGAGTCGTAGAAGACCCAGGAATAATCCAGCAAGCACATCATCTATATTAACATTCATAGCTGCAAAATCCAAGACCCGATTTAAAATATGAATCAAAACAAAATAAAAAGATCCAAGACAATCAGTTCGGGATATCTCTCTTGGATTGGTTCGCTTGAGTCCTTCGATCTCTTTGTCTGTCTCTTCGATTCTTGATCACTTATTCTGATGCTCGTCTTCACGATTGGGCGCTTTGATATTAAAATTGTGATATTGTTCGAGGATCGGCTCGATCGGTCGTCCGTCTATCGTACGCTCTCGATAGACACGTCTAACGAGATCGGTCGGCTGAACTTCACGCTAGTTTGCCAAGTAATGAGAACCCCAAGTCCTATCATCTTGTAGAGTGTTGAATCCACGCTCTTCTCTCCACAACCGATCAATCTGACCAATGATACACTCGGTCAAAGTTGGACAACGAGTGATCTTATCAGCTGCACCAAAAAGTGGAGTTATTAGATAAATAATAATGCTAGACAAAAGAGAACAAAAAGGGATCATCTAAATCAAAAAGTTTGTCAACTAAACCTAGTCGGGGAACCCATTCCCTCAGGACGGGGAATAAGTGTTCTTCATCTACCCCGTACTCCCATCCAGAACCACTGACAAAAAAATACTTGTTCTTCTACCCCTTGATCGAAGAAAGAAGATCGCCGATACCTGGCCTCTTTGTCCGGTTACCCAGATACCACCATCCGGGAGAAACCCGAGCGTTCTCTTTAACAAAACACATGAACTTCAAATCAGTGAAGTTCGGTGCCCATCCAAGCAATCTCCACAGCACCATAAACCCAAGGAGTACTCTCCATGAGTTCGGTGTCAGCATCATTGGGCAAACTCCTAAGCGGTGAAAGACTTCCATGATGTAGGGTTGCAACAGGAACCTAAGCCCAATCTTAAAAGTCTCTTCGTAAAAGCAAACCTCGCCAGGAAGGACATCGGTGGCACGAATCTCTAAGCCAGGGATTTTAATACTAACCGAGTTCGGGATATGGTATTGCCTCATGATCTTCAATTCTCTCTTCTCTCCTATAAAGATTAATATGAACGAAAGGAAATGGAGGATTGGGAAGAGGTTCCCGACCCGTCGATTAAGGATAGGATTAGGCGAAAGGGATTGGATCAGGTCCATATCAAGAGTCTCATGAGATGACCCCGACGTGCTGGCTCCCGAACCACCACGATTCTCAGTATGCGATCGGTCAACAAGGGGAGCCCGACCAGACATAATTTTTCGATCGTTTGATTCACAAGAAAAGTAGCCGGAAAACTCAAGAAAATTCACCGGAAAACTCGAAAGTTCACCGGAAAACTCAAGAAAAAAGAGTACAATACCAAAATATGCTAAATGAGGACTCAAAAAAGCGAAAATGAAAGGTAAACTACAAGAGAAGGATCCGAAAATACCTTTAAATGGTCTGGAAAATCAAAAGTTTGACGAATCAAAGCAAGAGAGGCACTGGGATCACAATTCAACTCCGGCAAGCTCTTCGAAATACTACGACAACAATTCGAAACGGAAAAGAGACAAAGTGGGAGGAAAAACCTTTCCCCTCACCTTAGATAGCTTGTCCCACAAGCTACTCCCGGATGGACGACACGTGGCTCAGCCAACGGTGTTGATTAAAGCGGGCCATCAACGTAATAATGACGCCTTCCAACCGTTACCTCGAACACGACACCCAAGGTAGCGGCTGACGCCTCGAACGATGAAACGTCGCCAATAGCAAAGCTGTCCGTTCCATCTTCAAAGCAAGTTACGTGTCAAATCATGATCACCGATCTGTAAGAATATCCATGTTAGAAGTATGCCCTAAAACCAATCGTTGGGTTGTATATAGGGAACTTATATTTCATTATAAACATGTATGAAACTTTATTCATCTATGAAATGGCTTTTATTATCATGTAAACTTATGTTTAATTACTGTTCATGATAAAGTCCTTGGAGAGTATGATAGAGAGTAGTATCTCAAGTGTTGAGATAGAAAGACTTACAACTTTTAAGTACATTTATCCTAAACCAGTTCCTGATCATAGGTTTATATATATTTGGACGATTATAAACTGTTAAGATTAGCTCAAGTTATACTAGCTCCTTTGGGAGAATGGTGAGTCTCATGCCATCTGTGTAGTGACACTATAGTAAACCTGTGGGTGCTTGTTGAGAACAAGTACACTGAACGTAACCAATATGAGTACAACTTATGGAATTCTATTTGCATGTTAAAAGCTGCTCATGTGTATAGTCACTTTTGTAATCCTTAGACTTGAGACACCACAAGTTGTCTTATGCATGAGTTGCTATAGTTTGATAGTATCTCGTACACCCTTAACCATCATGATGTAATCGGTACTTATTGGCTATAATGAATTATGTATGAAGATAGGTGGGTGTGCAATAAGGAATCATTACCCTTAATATGAAACGGTGAATGTCATAGTTACTTCACAAATACTATCTCAATAAAGTCTTTGGCCAAAGCAGATGGTAACCAAGAAAATAGTTTTCAAGGGTTAACCTAATTGAGATTAATTTTGGTGAAAATATAACATGAGATTAAGTTAGGGTTTGACATGTATCCATATCAAACTAACTTAATTATAGCATTGTTTAGTGAAGGATTACCTATATTATAAAGGGTTCATTTATATTCGTATATTCACCCACACCTAGGGTACGTCATTGTGGACACCCCATTTTTACCATTTATTTCTATCAAATGTCCATGCAAATGATCAACTAGAATAGCTGATCATTGGGTGAGGAATTGGCCTTGAAAAGACCAAATTGACCAAATTGCCCTTTGCTGAGGAAAAGGACAATTCATTATTTCATGTGTACATTTGGATTGGAATCAACCCATTTGTATTTCATTTGACTTTTGAGGTGTTTTAGAACATCCCTGTAAATTTTCATGACATTCTGATAAGAGCTCGATAGGTAATTAGGGTTTTTGCGACTTGAAGGGCATTTTCGTCCTTTTTCTCGTATAATTTCCGAATGACCTCCGAATTCGAAACGGATTGTTTCATGAGGTTTATATGGATGTGGGGAGTGAATTTGGTATGTCAATTGAGCCTTTGAATGGTTGGGATGGATTCTCCCAAAATCGATCCCGCGGGTAAGGATGAGCCGAATTAGGGTTTCGATCAAATTGACCGTGAATTGGTCGTTTTCACCAAAACAAAAGATTTTCAAAACATGTTGTTAAGTACCAATTTCATGTTGAAACCATGTTTTTAGAAGTGGTGCAAGCCTAATTGATCAATTTTACAAAACAGAGAATGGTCATTTGACCAATTTTGGCACAACCGGGTCGATTGGCTAGCTTTTTGCTAAAACCCTTGACCATGGTCAATTGATTTTAACCCAAAAACATTCTAAAAATGTGAAGGATCAAAGCACGGTCGTTTTGAGCCCTGAACCGTAGGATTTGGATCAAATTTGACCAAAATATGGCCAAAATTCGAAGACCCTTGAATTTGGGGATCGAAATATGGAAATTCAGCACGGTGACCATCCTAGCTAGGACGGCCAACCGTCCAGCCTAGGACGGCCAGCCGTCCAGGCTAGGACGGCCACCAGCATGCTCGGTCAGCTTCTTGCAATTTTGGAAATTTGCTCCTATTTTGGCCGATTTGATTTGATTTTTTGGGAGGGATTCGAGGGGTTTCAGCTTTGAAACCCTAGAAAGACTCATCCTAGGCCTTAGGATCGTTTTTTAAAGGGTTTAAACTCAGCCATTCAAGGGTTTAGAACCCTAACTCTATATATATTGCACTATAGAGGTTCAAAAGAGGGAGGAGAGAATTTTAGGGTTTGAGAGAGAAGAGGCTACAGAATTTGGAGGCTCCTCACTCTTGCACCATTGAAGGAGGAAGAAGAAAAGGTTGAGGAGCTTGGAGGAGGCTAGCCAAGAAGGAGGGAGAAGGGTAAATTCTCAACCTCATTCTTGTTTCTTAAGTTCTTACATAAATCTGTGATGCTATAATGTAAGTTCTCTTCATTCTCATATGAAATGGATCATCTTTTTCTTTTTACTCTGAGAATGCTTAACATGTTAGGGTAGTTTCTTATTTGTTTATGCATGATTAGAATAGGATGTAGTTTTAATATAGGATAATAGTATGTTCATCATGAATAGGATTGGTTTTATTTTGATTATATATTAGCAAGCATGATTAGGGTTGTCTTTTATTGTTATTTTATGTGAGCATGCATGATTAGGTTTAGGTTTTTTTGTTATGATTTTATGTTAGCATATATGTTTAGGGTTAGTTAACTTTATCGAGATTTTATGTTAGAATGCATATTTAGGGTTAATGTAGTTTTGTTGTGATTTTATGGGGGTATGCATGTTAGAGTTAGTTTTGTTATGATTTTATGTATATATGCATGATTAGAGTTAGTTTATTATGATTTTATGTAAGTATGCATGATTAGGGTTAGCTTTATTGTGATTTTATGTGAGTAGGCATGATTAGGGTTAGTTTTATTATGATTTTATGTGATTTCATGTGATTAGGATGCATGCTTATGGTTGTTTAGTTTAATTACTATTTTATGTGAATATGCATGTTAGGGTTGATGTGTATGATTAGGTTAGCATGGTAGTGATTTTTGTTGGTATGCATGTTTAGGATTAATTAGTTTTATCGTGATTTTATGTAAGTAAGCATGCTTAGGATAATGTGTCAATGTGTTTGCATGATTTTTGAAATCCTATGATGATTATATGATATCCATGATTGTGTAAGTATGTTGAGGTATTTTTATAGTGAGTCTTGAGTCTTTTATTTGTGCTTTTATGATTATTTGAATGCTTACCATGGTCTTAATGGTTTGAATGTATAAAATGTGTACGAGGGAGCAAGCAAAGGTGAGATCCTTCCCTTGTGATTAAATCGATCATTTAAGCATATTTTGATGTAATTTTTGACATGTTTTTGCATAGTAATTTAGTATATTCATGTAGGATGCATGCTAGGTCACTAACATGATTTTTATTACTTCTTTTCAAAGTTTTTAGAGTGATTTAAAGTCCGCTTTCAAATCTGTCCGGAATTGAAAATGGCCTTAAATGACTTCTAAAAACTATTTTAGGGCCGAAACCAACTTAGAAATATGCTTAGGTTCACATAGATTAATTAGTGTGCATTTAGGAGCATTTTCATGCATCTTTAGAATTGATTACTTGTTTACTTGTTTAAATTTCAGCATGCATTGCATTAGGATTTTAGGGTTTCTAGATTAACTTTAGGGCTAGTTAGAGACCCTAGGTTAGGAAGGTCACTTGACCTTCCCTAGGAATTTCCTTTGTTGTAAAGGTTGTTATCAGATTTGAGTATTTTAATTGATTTGAGATGTCGATCTTCGAGAGATTTTCTAAAAGATTTTTGATGCAATATTTATGAAATAAAAATGATTTTATGAGATATTTGATTATTAATTGATTTTCAAAAGATTTGAAATATTTTAAAAGATTTTTACTTTGGAATGAAATTCCTCTCAATATGGTTTGTTTTCTTGAAATATCTTTGAAAAAGATTTTCAATTGGAATTTAATTCTAAAAATAAGAATTATTTTAGAATATTTGGATTTTATGGATATCTTTTAATTTGAAATGATTTCAAATAAATGATTTTTGAATAAATGATTTTGAACAAACAAAAAACTCTCGAAGTTAGAGTCTTGAATTAGGTTGAAATACCTTTGATTGATGTGATCGATTACAATAGGAGAGTCCTAGGGTAGTCGAACTACGTGGACTTTGATACTTGCTAGGTGATACTAGTAAGTTACGTAGGCGCTAATAGGGCTCAAGTCCGCCCTAGGATGCCCGTAGGGTGTCCTAGGTTTTTAGGGTTTGTTTGTATATATTTTTTATTATTAATATAACTAATATAGATAATGCATTTATATCAATATTTTTTGGTTGATTTAGATTATTTAGGATTGTTTGAAATAAGAAATTTAAATAGCCCAAATAAATTAGAAGTCCTTTAATTAGGGCGAGGTGGGTGCCTACAAGTGAAAGCTTGGAACCTTCCCACGTCGTAACCTAGCCCCCGGATCCAACTCTGGTTTGTAGACTGCTTTTCCCTTAATGGAGTTTGTTTTTATTGAAAATAAAAATGTTTTTATGGTTTCCTTATTCCTTAAAAATAAGGTGGCGACTCCTTTGATTTGATTTCTAAACCCCCCCCTAATCACATCGCCCGGTGATGATGTGGACTCACACGCACACAAAGCCCCGTCCGCGAGGCTGGTCCACAGTCATGATATGTTGCTAGATGTCACTCATGACTAGTGTAGGTCTAATGATAAGTGTTATCATTGAGGGCAAAATTGGAATTGTTCCAATTGAACCATAAATAGAAAGTTTCTATTTTGGGTAACATGAGATGTCCCTAAGCCACTACTAGGTTGGATGAACCCAATGGGTCACACACACAAGGGTATAAGTGAGTCACTTAAATTAGGAGAGAGGAATATTTTTATTTATTATTGTTTATGTCCTTATTATTAAGTGTTAATAAAAGAGGGACTAAATAATAAATACAAGGAATATTTAATATAAATATGTGATGATAGATCAAGCTAGCACTAGGCAACCTTTCATTATAAAAGAGAAGGAGGACAAAACCCTAGAGGACCGTGAGCTATAGTAGCCACTCTCTCTCTAGCCGCCACTCTCTCTCTCTCTCCATGCTTGCCTCTTTTCAAGAGTTGTGAAGGTGCAAGGATTTGGGTGGTTTTGTGCTCGTGTGGATACCATTGGAGGCTACCATACACTTTGGAGCTTAGAGACTTGGAGGATTGCTTTGCAAATGAACATCACAAGTAAGCTTTTAATTCTTGTTTATTTAAAGTTTGATTCGTTTTATCGTTTGAGTAGATTTTTGGATGAATACACCATGGAAAATTTTAAACTCTATCTTCTGCTGCGTTTCCATGTGGTTTTCTTTCAATCCAAACTAAAAACTTGTCCACCGATGAAGTCCCCCACAAATGTGAGAATTTAAAGTCCACAAATGCCGATCCAATTAAGAAATGTGCGAGCCGACGTGTTTGCACCCTCCGACCTAGTCAGTAATGGCTCTAAAAGCTCTTACAGATCAAACTTCCAACACCAATCCTCTTCTCAAAATTGAAGTTATGAAAGCTCCACCAACCTACCACTAACTCATCGATCAGTTGAGCCGATCCTTCGACGTCTGATTTACCAATCTGTTGTACTTCCATGAACATCATCTACGATAACATTCTGAAAGTAGGGGGCAACTGAAGATGGTAAAAACTGACGATCGATCCTCTGTTGACACGTGGACAATAGTAAACCCGATGTGATCATTGGGTATCCTATCCGATCTGTTATATGCAACCTAATCCTGATTGGGTAGGCCGATCCCTGCTAACCGCCTCATCATGATCACGCAGAGCCAGCTATACAAAAGAATCTGCACTAACCGATCCGTACAACCTTCAGAAATGTCGTGCAGTCCTCTGACACCGAATAGCGACAAGTCATTATGATCTGATATACGGTTATAAAATATCATAAAAGGTATTTCCGACCTTACCCCCGGACGGTCACCAGAGAGGGATTATAGCACTCGAGTGCTCCTCCATGTGGCGACCCTATATAAAGGGAAGAGTCACATCCCATACGAGGTACGTACCATCACCCCGTCATAAAAACATTCTTTACATTCTCTTAACACTGACTTTGTCATCGGAGCTTTGTAGGTGGAGCACCACACCGGTGTAAGAGATCAGATCCACGCCAAACCGTGTCCCCGATCTGCCTAACCCGTTCATTTACCTATTTTTGACATCATCAGCCTATAATAACCCAAGGAGTGGAAAAGGTTGTGAGAGCATTTCCTATATAGTTTTGTTTACATAGCACCCATTGTGAGACCAAAGTGTTGAGAAATATTATTAAAAATGATTAAATTTCAAAACTTTATTTTATGATTTTTAATATTTTAATTTATTTCATAACGACTATAAACGGCTAGTTTATAACGGCTATAAACGGCTAGTTTTGTCCTATAAATAGAGGAGTTATAATCCTCATTTGTGATGATCATGATGATTCAATCTTTTCTTCTTCTTCCTATCTTCTATTCTATTTTCATAGTTCTCTATACTTTCATTGTTTATTGGGCAATTTTATTGAAGACTGGTTCAATTATCTTCATGGACGTACCCAGAGGGCCGGCCCTGGCTATAAGCCAGGGAAGCAATGGCTTAGGGGTCCCATTTTTTGCAAAAAATTAGGGCCCCCAAATCAGCTAGCTATAGGTAAGTGTAGTAGCAAAAAGAAGGCCATTATTTTTCAATGCAATTTGGGATTGGGCCTATTTTGAATTAGGCAAAAAAAAAAAATTAGTCCCATTTGTCTCTTTTTTCCCTTAAAAAAAATGTGGGCCTTATTTTTTTTTTTTTTTTGGTGTTTTACTTTACCTCCAGCCACATGGGTTTTGAAAAGTTAAAAAAAACCCCTTTACCCCATGCTGACCCAATTCCCACGATCCCCCAAAATCACACTTTACCTCTCCTGCTTGTCTTTTGTCTCTTATCTCGTAGCAACAAATATTATGTGACTTTAATTAGCGATTTTGTAGCAAAAAAAATGCAAGAAGAGCAATATTTAAATGATACATTACCTTTCTTGATGATGAGAATGGTGATTTCTTTAAGGTAAATAGGAAAAACAAATATTCAATATTTTAAAACATTTTTTAACATTTTTCTTGGAATTAATTTTTCTTTTCTTGGAATGCAGTAATGTAGAAGAATATGAAGTTAGAAATATTGTTTTTGTAAGTGATGAAGATAGTTATTTCGGTCGGGTATGTTATGTTATTTAGCAGTTCTTTTTTATTGTTGCGTTTTCTTTTAGTTTGATTTTAGTAACAACAATATATGCATCCAAAATTTGTGTGATTACTAGCAAAGCAAATTAAAAGAATAGTATGTAGTTTAATAAATTACATGCAATTTTTTTTTTCTCAGATCCTAGTAGAGCCCCAATTTAGGAGATCGCTTTAGGCCCCCCAAACCTCGGGGCCAGCTCTGCGTACCCATAGAAGATCTAGATGTGAGCTGTTTGGGATCGTATCTCTGAAGGACTGTTAGCCACTATACGTAGGGAGGAAATAGTACTTTTAGGACAGCGTGTTTATACGTGCTTTCCCACAGGCGAGCTTTTCTTACTTATTCTTTTCATTTTTTATATATAAAATTGTTTATTTATTTTGTTAAGTAGTTAGTTGTTAATTGATGATTAGATCAAATTGGTTTATATTTATGTTGAAGTTTAATAAAAATAATATATCTTCAAAATAATCCCCAACACAAAGTAGCCATTGTAATTGATTAAGAATTATTTATTTGCATTTTTCAGTTCCTTGCAAGAGAACTAGGCAAGCTCCACTCAACTTTCCAAGGAAAGTTCCAGAGATCCATGAGTTGGTGGCTATGTGTGGGACATGTATGTCTTCTTTTGTTATTCCAAGGTTTTGGGTTGATTTTCCTGCAAGTTCATATGGGAATTAATAAGAAAAGGAACGAAGACAAAGTACTTCGGTTAATATTTTGATGTGAAAAGTTTGAATAGGGAGGCCAGATTCAATGGCACAACTAATGATCAACTCGAATTGCACAGCATTAAGGGGTGTGGTGACTATTGTGACAATCACGTCACATAGTGCCAATGTCTTGGGCGTCTCTATCATGGGAATAATATGGCCCTGGGACATTAAGGGTAGGTGAAGTTGGTGGGGTTGTGAAGCCATTACAATTTGGGCTGTTGAGAACAGCTGGACTTAAATGATTACATACGGAGGTTTTTTGGTGAAGTTACATCGATCTCTTCTCTAGTTTTTAAGTATACGGGGAGTTAGTTGGTTGCAAGTATCTGGGTGCATTCAAAAGCTAATTCAATTCCACTTGTCGATCCAATTAACTTAGAATTGTTCAGAAAAGCAGTTGGGCACATGTGCAGTTAGTACATGGTGTGAACTACAGAAACATGATCGGAGGAAGCCTTGTGAATTGAATAAGTTTTCATAGATGAGAAAATTGAACTTCTATCCCAATTCTTACGCATAAAGAATCACAAAGAATCAGCTAAATACTAATTTCAGAGGGTTCAAGGTGGCCTAAATCTTCCCAGCAAAAAGCGAGTCGCAATGTTCTGTAGTCCTCGAGGAAGTGCCAAGTTTTCTCGTCAGTCCTAACCAGGAATTGGCTTGGGTAATACTTCTCATCAATTAAAATGTTAACCTGCAAATGTACTCTCTCTCTCTCTCTCTCTCTCTAATGTCCTAGGTTGATTCCGCTTGATATGCTTGTTCCATGATACCTTGGATCAAAAGTGTCATATTGAGGTGAGAAGATCCCCCTTCATCTATTGCTTTTTTTGCCATTTCCCCAAGTTCTCTAGCTCTTGTCCTTCTTTCCTCACCTTCCTTTCCTTCACCCATCAGCTTGTCTATAGCCTTCTCAACATCCTCCTTCTTCACCAACACCCCAATCTTCTCTTCCTCTCCCCACTGCATTGATTCCTTAACTCCAATACTGACACCAATCCTCAATATTTGCACAACCAACTTCTCATTATAAAACTGGTCTGCAAATAGCGGCCACGTAGTCATTGGCACGCTGGCACATATGCCTTCCAGTGTTGAATTCCAGCCGCAATGCGTTATGAACCCTCCAATCGAAGGATGCGACAATATTAGTACTTGGGGTGCCCAACCCCGGATAACAAGGCCTCTTCCTTTGGTTCTTTCTTCAAATCCATTTTCTAAAATCCACTTCTCCATTTCGTTGGATTTTTCTCCTTTTATAACCCAAATGAATGGTCGGTTCGATGCCTCTAAACCCAACCCAAGCTCTATCACTTGTGAAGGTATCAGATTACATAGGCTCCCAAGGCAGGCATAGATTACAGAACTTGGCTCCCACAAATCCAGCCACTTGAAGCATTGGTTTTCATCAATTAAGGCCTTTTTACCTCTCTCAGCCTTATCCAAGTAGTCTTTGTTGCATAGGGATACAGGACCAATACACCAGACGTTGTCTCCTCTCAGCTTTCTGTATTCTCTGACATATCCAGGCTCCAACTCCTCAAAACTATTAACCACCACCCCATATGCTGCTTTTTCAGCCTCCATAAATTTATTGAAAAAATCATTCCCATCAGATAATGGGTTATGATTGGAAGAAGATAGTTGGGCTTTAGTAAATTCAACTCGATCAGGCAAGCCGGGCACCACAAAGTACTCTGTTTTGGAAGTTACTTTCTCAAGAACCTTGGAGATGTGTAAGTTGTGTACGCATGAGAGAGAGAAGCAACATGTTCCATGAAAAATAATCCTCGGAATATGAAACTTGCGAGCAACATCAGCGGTATAAAGCAAAAACATATCAGAGATCATGCAGCTTGGTGGTGGCTGCATCTCTTTAAGTAACTGTTCTAGTGGTTTTTGCAACATGCTAGTCGCCGCCAATAGATTCTTGGTCAACTCTAGTGAAGGGAGCATATCAAGATTCTCGCAACCTTCTGGTAGTCCTGCTTCAGCACTTGGGAACTGAAGTTCTTGAAGTTGGATTTGGAGACCAGTTTCAATGGCTCGAGTGATGACTGGTTTGAATCGGAGAGCTTTAAGAGGCGTGGTGATTATAGTAATGATCATACCATGCTGTGCCAGCAGTTTGGCAATGTCTATCATGGGAATCATGTGGCCTGGTGCCATGAAAGGAAACAAAATAAAGTGAAGCTGGTGGGATTTGGAAGCCATGGAAATTAATTGACTGCAGATAGTGTGTTTTTTCTTGTTCCATACAAAGAAGATAAGCAAACTTGCTATCCAAGGGTGCTTATCCGGAGACAATGTGGTTATTTGGCAGAAGAGGACTTTGTGGATGTTGTTTGCCAGAAGAGGACTTTGTGGATGATGTTTGCCCACCTTTCATCCATATTGAAAAATAAATAAATAAATAAATAAATAAAAATAATTTTATTGGTACTCCAATTTAACAGCAATAATACATTTTGTTCAATTCCAATCTTATTTTTTGTTAAAACAGAATCACCTCCCTTGACCTACTTAATTCACATGCCCTATACAACTTTAAATAGAACATTAATATGACAAAAAATTTAACTAATAATGGAAAAACATAGATGACCACAAGCTTACAACATCATTTTACACAGCTACAAGCCTGACTAAATATTACATACCCGTTACAAATTACATACACAGGCAACTGTAAATATCAAAAACAAAACAGAATCAGCATATGTCAAAGAATTTTGAAAGGTGAGGGGAGATCAAGTTTGGTGGAAAAAGGAGAACAAGAGGATGGTGGGTACTTATCTGAGGATGGGGCAGAGCTACTAATGTAAAGCATCACTACTTGTTTATTCCCAGTATGCTTAAAACACCAAGTTTCATATCTATTAGATCAGATTAATGTAGAGAGATATACGAAAGGCTCCATTAGGAAGAACCAGGGGAAGGAAAGGAACATGCCTCATAATAGCCCCTTTTTGTTTATATGTTATTCCTGAAGTTATTTTGAACATTTTTCCTTTCCCTTGTTCTTTTGGCAAACCAGGAGGTAAATGAGGAGCAATTGCCTCTAAATATGCTGTTTGTTTTACTTTGGTTATCTGATAGCTGAATTCACATTACCCATAGGCTCCAACATCCACCTCAGTTTTAGGAGTCAATTTTTAAGCTTTATAAAGATTTCTTTCTGTATAGTCCAAGCCAACAGTTCAGTTCACCAGATTTGCTTAATTTGATCTTGCCCAACATACTGGTTCAGATTGCAGGCCTCAAAGATATGTACGAGGACATTGCAGGATAATTGAAATTAGGCTGAGGTCTCACAGTATGATCTTGGTTTGGCAGAACCCAATTGCAAGTTCTTTAACCTCCATTACCTACATTGTAATAGCTTTCTGCTCGCAGTGGACTAAATGACATTATACCTCATTTCCTGGGAAGCATTTCTGTTCATCAAGGATCTTGACTTGTATTGCCAGAAACCAGTTCTCACAGTATTCACTTTGTATAGATAAGTATGACAGATTGTTCATTTATAGATCATTTTCAACACAGAAGTTTGTGGCGTGGGGGGTTTGCTCGGGCAGCTTCCAGGACTTTATTAATGGCAGGATAAAAATGACCATGGAGGCACTTTGGTGGGTTTACACATCTAGTTTTTTTTTTTTTTTTTTAACATGGTGAGTTTGTTGGTTGCATGTATCTGGGTGATTCAATTGCTAATTCCACTGATCCAATTAACTTTGAATTGCTTAGAACAGCAGTTGAACACATGTACAATTACTACAGAATGTAAACTACAATCGTTTCAATTACTCTTGGAGGAAACCTTTTGAATTAATTATCATACATCCAAAAATGGAACTTCCACCCAAAATTATTAGGCATAAAGCAACACAAAGAATCACCTAAATATCAATTTCTGTAAGCTCAGGAGGCCTAAATCCTCTCTCAACATAAAGCAAATCACAATGTTGCGTATTTTTTTGTGGATAAATCAAGTAACATGTTAAGTTCATCAGAGTGTCTCACCTAAAAATAAAAATAAAAATGATGTTCAAGTGGAAAACATATCCCTGCCTCCCTGGACAAGGAAACAAGAAAGTGCCAATTTTCGTATCAGTCCAAACGGGGAATTGGCTTAGATAAAAACTTTGATCATTTTAAATGTCAACCTGCCTATGTACCCCCGCCCCCGGCCCCTCTCTCTCTCTCTCTCTCTCTCTCTCTCTCCCTCTCCTTCTCCCTCTCTCTCTCCCACTCTCTCTCTCTCTCTCTTATATCCTAGGTTGATTCCTCCTAACATGCTTGTTGCATGATACCTTGGATCAAGAGTGTCATGTTGAGGTGAGAAGATCCCCATTCATCTACTGCACTTTTTGCCATTTCCCCAAGTTCTTTAACTCTTGTTCTTCTTTCCTCTCCTTCCTCACCTTCATCCATCAACCTGTCTATAGCCTTCACAACATCATCCTTCTTCACCACACCCCAATCTTCTCTTCCTTCCCCCACTGCATCGATACTTCAACACCAATACTCACGCCAATCCTCAATACTTGAACAACCAACTTCTCATTATAAAACTGGTCTGCAAATAGAGGCCATGTTATCATTGGCACGCAGGCACATATCCCTTCAAGTATTGAATTCCAGCCGCAATGTGTTAGGAACCCTCCAATCGAAGGATGTGACAATATTAGTACTTGGGGTGCCCAACCCTGGATCACAAGGCCTCTTCCTTTGGTTCTTTCTTCAAATCCATCTTCTAAAATCCACTTCTCCAATTCTTTGGATTTTTCTCCTTTTATAACCCAAATGAATGGTTGGTTCGATGCCTCTAAACCCAACCCAAGCTCCATCACTTGTGAAGCTACCAGATTACAAAGGCTCCCAAGGCAGGCATAGATTACAGAGCTTGGCTCCCACAAATCCAACCACTTGAGGCATTGGTTTTCATCAATTGAGGCCTTGTTACCTCTTTCAGCCTTATCCAAGTAGTGTTTGTTGCATAAGGATACAGGACCAATACACCACACTCTGTGTCCTTTCACCTTTCCGTATTCTTTGACATATTCAGGCTCCAACTCCTCAAAACTATTAACCAACACCCCATATGCTGCCTTTTCTGCCTCCATAAATTTATTGATAAAATCATTCCTATTGGATGAGTTAGGATTGAAAGTAAGTAGCTGGGCTTTAGTAAATTCAACTCGATGAGGCAAGCCAGGCACCACAAAATACTCTGAATCGGAAGTTACTTTCTCAAAAACCCTGGAGACATGTAAGTTGTGTAAGCATGAAAGAGAGAAGCAACACATTCAATGGAAAATAATCCTTGGAATATGAAACTTGCGAGCAACATCAGCAGTATAAAGCAATGTCATATCAGAGATCATGCAGCTTGATGGCGGCTGCATCTCTTTAAGTAATTGTTCTAGAGGTTGTTCTAACATTCTAGCTGCCGCCAACACATTCTTTCCCAACTCTAGTGAAGGGAGCATGTCAATATTCTCACAACCTTCTGGTAATCCTGCTTCAGCACACGGGAACTGGAGTTCTTGAAGTTTGATTTGGAGTCCGGTTTCAATGGCTCGTGCGATGACTGGTTTGAATCGGAGAGCATTTACAGGTGTGGTGATTATAGTAATGATCACACCATGCTGTGCCAACAGTTTGGGAATGTCTATCATGGGAATCATGTGGCCTGGCGCCATGAGAGGAAACAAAATAAAGTGAAGCTGGTGATGTTCGGAAGCCATGGAAATCGACTGCGGATAAGAGTGTGCACTGTGTAAGGTGGGCTTTTTCTTGTTTCATACAAAGAAGATATGCAAGCTTGCTATCAAGGGTGCTTGCAGTTGCAGTGCTGGTAAATAATGGTACAGGTTTATCCAGAGATGTGGTTCATTGGCAGAAGAGGACATTGTGGATGATGTTTGCCCGCATTTCCATGCATCCATGTTAAAAACAAACAAAAAGCTGATCAACAAAAAAGAAAAGCAAAGCAAACACATATAAATATATAATTGTCACTAGGATACTCCAATTTATCAGCAATAATTCATTTTGTTCTATTACAATCTTATTTTCTGTTAAAACAGAATCACTTTCCTTGAGCCATTTAATTCACATGCCCAATACAAGTTTAAAATTGAACATTAATATCACAAAACTTTTAACAAAAAATCAAAAATATAAATGAACACAAGCTTTGAACATCAGTTTGCAGAGCTATAACTACAAGCTTGAGTAAATACGGAGTATTACTTACCCGTCACAAATTACATCCTTAGGCTACTGTAAAAATTAGAAACGAAACAGATGCAGAAATTCTGAATCCTCCTTCTGTGAAACTTAGATTTCATTTTTTTATCTGGGAGAGATTATGCAGAGCAGAAAGCATTTTTATTCAGAGTAGAGGAAGAAGGGCCGCCATTATCATGCATAGAAGCCATAAGAAATAAGAAGAGAATAGAATAGAAAACAGCGTTTAGGTGGTTACGAAAAGCCTAGTAGATACCAATTTAGTGGTGTCAAAATGTACGTGCCGCCCATTTGATTCGTTGACCGGTTTGATAAGATAATGGATCAAGCCCGATTTGGTCTGATAACTAATAGACTGAACTGATTTGATCCATAATAAATAGACGGATTGGGCTAAGGTTTTCTGTCCAATGTGCCGGCCCGATCCGTGTCCATTAAGTGGTCCGATCCGATCCGAAGCCCGATCCGTGTCCGTTAGCCCGATCCAACAATTTAATGGCCATTCATTAGCCCGATTTGTTTGGCCAGTACATTAGTCCGATCCGGTCCCACCATTAGACTGTCCAATTTTTTTTTTTTAATTATTATTCATTCATGCACTTTAAATCTCTAATAGTTATAATGTAAAAAAAAAAAAAAAAATTATAATTATAATTGAATTTTTCACCATAAATTTGAATTGAATTGAAAAAAAAATTAAACTTAGTGACACCTTAAATGTTATAATGTTCATCTACTTTAATTTGACACCTTAAATTTGAATTGAAAAAAAAGTAAAGGAAAGTGAAAAAAAAAAAAATTTAAATTGAAAAGCCTATTAGCCCGATATATTAGCTCGTTAACACAATCCATTAGGCCGATCTATTAGCCCGATCCAATAGCCTGTTAACACGATCCATTAGTCCGGTCCAGCCCAATCCAATCCGATCTATTAGACCGTTTGGTCCGTTAACATAATGGACCAGTTTAATGGATCAAGTTGGACAGGCCTTTCAACTTAATGGGCTGGCCCGATCAGATCCGATCCGATAGCTTAACGGACCAAGCATGATCCGATCCATTAGTCCGTTAGCCCGAAACCTTAACGGACCGGGTCGGCCCGATCTGACCGACTTGACACCAGTAGATGCCATCCCCTGCTTCCCGCGCCCCCCACCCTCAACCCCCAAAAAAAAAAAAAAAGGAATTAAAGGTTCACTCTGTTCCAAAATTTAAATTAGAAAGATTTGTCAAATTAAGTCAATGATGTTAATGGCTGTTCAAATAAGTTCCAAAATTTAAACTATGCATAATCGTTTGATGATTCCAATTACTTTCTCTTTTGCCCCCTTTGAATTGTTCAATACTAATTGGAGAGTGTACCATAGGTTTCTACCTCCATGAAGGACCTATGCCTGATGTTTTTGGGATCTCAAAGGAAAAGAAAGATACCAGGGATGTGAAAAGGAACCGAGCTAATTACTACATTTTAGACCTTTCACCCTGAACTTTCTGTTCATTCTTCTCACATTTATATCTGTTTTCATTTTATGTTGCCCCTTCTCCAATGGATGAAAAATTCACTCGAAGATTGATAATTGTATTAGATATGTTAATATCTATACTTCACATTGGGTAATTCTTAATATTGTTAATACCTTTACTTCACACTGTATAATTCTTAATTGTCATCTTCTCACAGAACTACTTGCTGCATTACTTTGAAAAAAGAGACTCGAGGATGGTGGCTATTTGTCTGATGAAGGACCAGTGGTACTAATGTACAGCATCACTAGTTCTTTATTCCCTCTATGCGGTTCCATTTGGTTCTTAGGCTATGTAAAGATTATAAATATTTCTTTCTTTCTAATGCCGTTTTTTTTTTTTTCTTTTGTCAAACAGTTTTCTTTCTAATGCAGAATAGAGTGCCAGGACCAGACGCCAATCCCTAAAAGTGGGTATTTGAAAACGATTCGGGGACCAAATGCCCTCAGCTCTGTTACCAAAACTCTTGCAGCATAGATTTGTATGACAGATTGTTTATTTGTAAATCATTTTCCACACAGAAGTTGGGTGGCGTGAGGGTTTTCTCAGGCAGCTAGCCTTCTAACAAAGAACCACTGGCCAGCTTCTAGGAATTAATTCATAGTGCTTAAGAATGACAGGATTGAAATGACCATGGAGGCATTTTGGTGGATTTACATATCTAGTTTTTCTTTTAACATGGTGAGTTAGTTGGTTGCAAGTATCTGGGTGAATTCAGTTGTCAATTCCACTGATCAAATGAACTTTGAATCATTTAGAACAGCAGCTGGGCACATTTACAGTTACAACGGAATGGAACTACTATTGTTTTATAACTCTTGGAGGAAGTCTTGTTAATAAATTGTCATGGATCCAAAAATGGAACTTCCACCCAAATTCTTAGGCAAATACAAATTTCTGTAATTAAACTCGGGTGGCCTAAATCTTCCCTCAACATAAAGCAAATTGCAATGTTGTAAATGCTTGTGGATGAATCGAGTAACATGCTAAGTTCTTCCAAGTGTCTCACCAAAAAAAAACAAACAAACAAACAAAAAAAAAAGGGTTGTTCTGAGTGGAAAACATATCATCCCTGCCTTCCTGAACAAGGAAACAAGAAAAGTGCCAAGTTTCATGACAGTCATAATGACTTCGATCATTTTAAAGTCAACCTGCATATGTACTCTCTCTCTCTCTCTCTCTCTCTCTCTCATGTCCTAGGTTGATTCCTCCTGATGTGCTTGTTGCATGATACCTTGGATTAAGAGTGTCATGTTGCGGTGAGAAGATCCCCCTTCATCTATTGCTCTTTTTGCCATTTCCCCAAGTTCTCTAGCTTTTGTCCTTCTTTCCTCTCCTTCCTCTCCTTCATCCATCAACTTGTCTATAGCCTTCACAACATCCTCCTTCTTCACCAGCACTCCAATCCCATCTTCCTTTCCCCACTGCATCGATACTTCAACACCAATACGCACACCAATCCTCAATAATTGTACAACCAACTTCTCATCATAAAACTGGTCTGCAAATAGCGGCCACGTGATCATCGGCACGCTGGCACATACCCCTTCCAGCGTTGAATTCCAGCCGCAATGCGTTATGAACCCTCCAATTGCAGGATGTGATAATATTAATACTTGAGGTGCCCAACCCATAATCACAAGGCCTCTTTCTTTGGTTCTTTCTTCAAACCCATCTTCTAAAATCCATTTCTCCATTTCTAAAGACTTTTCTCCTTTTATAACCCAAACAAATGGTCGGTTCGATGCCTCTAAACCCAACCCAAGCTCCATCACTTGCGAAGTTATCAGATTACACAGGCTCCCAAGGCAGGCATAGATTACAGAGCTTGGCTCCCACAAATCCAGCCACTTGAAGCATTGGTTTTCATCAATTGAGGCCTTGTTGCCTCTCTCAGCCTTGTCTAAGTAGTCTTTGTTGCATAAGGATACAGGACCAACACACCACACTCTGTCTCCTTTCACCTTTTTGTATTCTTTTATATATTCAGGCTCCAACTCCTCAAAAGTATTAACCACCACCCCATATGCTGTTTTTTCAGCCTCTATAACTTTCTTGAGAAAATCATTCCCATCAGACGATGAGTTAGGATTGAAGGAAGATAGCTGGGCTTTAGTAAATTCAACTCTATCAGGCAAGCCGGGCACCACAAAGTATTCTGACTCAGAGGTTACTTTCTCAAGAACCTTGGAGACGCGAATGTTGTGTGAGCAAGAAAGAGAGAAGCAACATATTCCATAGAAAATTATTCTTGGAATATGAAACTTGCGAGCGACATCAGCTGTATAAGGCAAACCCATATCAGAGATCATGCAGCTTGGCTGGGGTTGTATTTCTTCAAGCAATTGTTCTAGTGGTTGTTGCAACATGCTAGCTGCGACCATGACATTCTTGCCCATGTCTAATGAAGGGAGCATGTCGAAATTCTCGCAACCTTCTGGTAGTCCTGCTTCAGCACACGGGAACTGGAGTACATGAAGTTGAATAGGGAGGCCAGTTTCAATGGCACGAGTGATGACTGGTTTGAATCGGGCAGAGTTTACTGGTGTGGTGACTATAGTAACGATCACACCTCGCTGTGCCAATAATTTGGCAATGTCTATCATGGGAATCATGTGGCCTGGAGCCATGAGAGGAATCAAAATAAAGTGAAGCTGGTGGGGTTGGGAAGCCATGGAAATTGCTTGCAGATGGAGCTTTTCTTTCTTGTTTTGTACAAAGAAGATAAGCAAGCTTGCTGTCCAAAGGTGATTACAGTTGCAGTACTGGTAAATGGTGATATATATACATATAGTCTATATAGAAGAGCTTTCGTAGGTATGTTGATTTATCCGGAGATAATGTGGTTCATAGGCAGAAGAGGATTATGTGGATGGTGTTTGCCCACAAAATCTACAAGCTGGAATTTTCTAAAGTTGCTCTCTAGTTTTTGTTTCTTTCTATAAAATTCGATGTTATATTCATAGTTATTAAAGCGCATGCGTAGGCACAAGGCATAGGCAGGCGCAAGGCTTGGGCTTCACCTAAGCCTAGGTGAGGCGACTTTCCTCAGTGCATGGAAGGCCCGCGTAGGCGAGAGATTTTTTGGAGGCGCAAGACCCATCTAAGGCCCGCCTGATCGTTCACTCCATTTTTTTTTTTTTTTTTTTAAATTTTTTGGGTTTTTTTTTTTTTTTTTTTTTTTTTTTTTTTTTCTCATGGGGGGTGTGGTTTTTTTTTTTTTTTCCCCTTCTCTCAAGGCCTGGTCTAGTTCTTACTATCTCTCCCTCTTCTTCTTCTTGGACTGCTCTGGTTTTTTTTTTTTTTTTTTTTAAATAAATT
>JAESVK010000656.1:247496-278189 GCA_017140935.1 Hamamelis virginiana | reverse complement strand
TTTTTTTTTTTTTTTTTTTTTTTTTTTTTTTTTTTTTTTTTCTCCTTATATAATCTGTTTTGTTTGCTCGCTTTTCCTTTTAGCTCCAAATCCTCCAATGCTCCATTATATGCCCTGTGTTATGTTACTTCTATATTGAAATATTGAATGATTTGAATCATATTATTATTACCTGATTGGCTGCTAATTGATTGTATGTGGCATTGTGAGTTGTGAGTTGTGAGTTATGAAAATGTGCAATTGTAAATTGTGCAAACTACAGGTTGTGCAGCCTCGCTATAATAAACAAAAGAACAAAAAAGACCTATGTAGGATTTGAACCTACATCCTTTGTACAATTGTTCTACGCTCAATTGCTCTAACCAATTGAGATTATAGGCCAAAAAAAAATTAGCGTATCGAATTGTTTGTGTAAATTGATTTATCTTTATTAGTGGCATTTAATCAAATATTTTAGTTGTAGTACTATTAAAATATGCGCCTCGCTTCCCTCAAGCCTGCGCTTTTCTTTGTACCCTACGCCTAGGCCCTAGGAGCCCTTTGCACCTAGGGGGCTTGCGCCTTTAATAACTATGGTTATATTCAGATTTGATCTTCTCAAAATTTACTTCGTACTCTGTCATATCATGAGCATAGCGTAGCAGATGAATGACTACCTCAAGGCCTCAAGGCTTAAGTGCTTGAGGTTTACAGGTGAAGAGTGAACTCCACTGTCAGAGGCACAATGGAGGGACAGTTAGCGTTTGTTTTTTTAAAATCACTTTTGAAAAACTATCTTGTTACATATGTATTCAAATCATGTCTTCTCTTATCAAAATCTCATGCTAGAAGTGATTATGGCAAAAGTAATTAAATTTTACTATCTTATCACCTCTTAAGTCATCTAAAAGATATTATCACCCTATCTCTTCATATCAAGTGGAATTTTAAGCTCTAAAAGTGATTTTAGAAAAAACCAACACAAATGGAGCCTAAGGCCATAAGGGCATGTTTGGATATAGCAATATCCCTCTAGATGGCTCGTCCCATGAAAGAGATGGAGTTAAAAGGAATGCAACACAAAGTTAACCCACTCACCTATGGCACGTAGATGAACACTTCAACTCACAAAAATAAGATTCGAGGAACATTTAAAAGTATAGAACCTAGTATACAAAGAAAAAACCAACAGAAATAGCAATATAAAAATAACACATTGGCATTAAGACACACCAATTTAATGGCAAAAAATACATTTTATTTTATTCCAATCTTTTTTTTTGTTGAAACAAAAGGACTTCCTGTTGGCCTAAGTATATACCTCTAGAGGGGGGTGAATAGAAGTTTTGTAAACTGTAAAAAACAATTACCAAATAAAAAAAATATATGGTTCAATTAAATTCAACGGAAAACAATGTTTTAATCACAATATAACAATTGATACAACAAGTAAATAGAATAACAATTAATATAGCAAGTATATGAATTGAAATGAAAGAGATAGAGTTGGAGAGATTCAAACACAAGGGTTTTAACGTGGTTCGATCTCCGTCTACATCCACGCCTCAAGAGCTTCGTCTTGAGGATTCCACAATCCACTATGGATCACTCCTTCAAGGTGGAGAAACCTTTACAAGTTGTCTTCTTTCAAAAGAGTAAGATACTCACCCACAATCTACTTTCAAGGTGGTAGATTCTCACCTACAAGGGATTTACAAAACCCTTAACTCTCACAAGATTACAAATGAAGATTGAGAATGTGTACAATAGAGAAAAACTCCTCAAAGAGTAGATGATGTACAATGATAAAGCTCTCACTAAAATCTCTCAAAGATTAAGAACTAAGTTGGCTTCAAGAAAGAATGATGAACCAAGTGATTAAATCACCCAAAATGTTGTAAACTAAGTTTGAATATGTTGGTGTATGATCATTAGTTGATTCAAAAGAGTAAGATACTCACCCACAATCTACTTTCAAGGTGGTAGATTCTCACCTACAAGGGATTTACAAAACCCTTAACTCTCACAAGATTACAAATGAAGATTGAGAATGTGTACAATAGAGAAAAACTCCTCAAAGAGTAGATGATGTACAATGATAAAGCTCTCACTAAAATCTCTCAAAGATTAAGAACTAAGTTGGCTTCAAGAAAGAATGATGAACCAAGTGATTAAATCACCCAAAATGTTGTAAACTAAGTTTGAATATGTTGGTGTATGATCATTAGTTGATTCAAGACTTATATAATGAGTATAAATAGGTTCCAAAACAAATATGGTCGTTGGGAGTCAAAATAGAGCCGTTTGGAGTGTTAAAAACTAGCCGTTATTGAGCAGTCGGATAGATTAGTCGACTAGGCACAAGTTATTAGTCGACTAGAAGGTTTAAAATACCTTAAAAAAAGCATCCGGACATGGTTAGTCGACTAGGAACTTATTTTCACAAAACAGGCTACTGCCCTGTAGTTAGTCGACTAGACATCAAGGGTTAGTCGACTAACCCCAAAAATTTTTTATTTGAAAGTTACATATTCAAAAACTAGACTTCTCAAGCTTTCCGTGGATACCAAGATCATTGAAAACGGAGTCCGAATGAGAGAGATATGTCAATTTTAAGTTGGAAGTTTTCGTCAGCAAAAAAACAGCATTTCAAAAACAATAAGTGTAAAACATTTTTGTCTTTGAATCCAAATAGCCTACTAAGAGTTTAAAACAATTTTGGTTAAGTTCAAAATGTTTTCCAGTGATAAATATGCCAAGGCAATAAGAGTAAAACATTTTGACTTTTGAGTCCATAAAGCTCATTATAAGTTTGAATCAATTTTGTGACCAAAATGTGATTTTCCAAGTTAACACCTATGGTCTTTAAGTCATGGTCAATTGAGCCAATGTAATTCATCATAATAGAGAGATTTACATATAAATCCTAAACACTCACACGAGAAAGAACTTAAAGTCTTCACAAAGGTTCTTAATGGTCCTTAGTGAATATATCACTTATTCATATTCACATAAGGTTCATTGTTGTGCATGAGCTTTATTTTCATGATGGCTTGAGCCTTCTTCATTGACAACTTGAATCTTGTTCTTATAAATACATATACCAAAATGGATATACAAGAACTATAGGATAATGTCAATCAATCAACAAGGTTAGCAAACAAACAATCAATAAATATGACAATATTAATCAAGTAACAAATATGACATTGTCAAATAATAAACATTCATTCAAAAAGGTTTGACAATAAACATGAGTGAACAACAAAATATTCATATGCAATATATCAATATATTCATATGTAATACTATTATCATGTGTAATACAACAATGTATTCATATACACATGAGAGATCAAAACACAATGTTTGTTATCATCAAAATCATTTAACAAATATGGGTGGAAGTCATAAGGCTAACAATCTTTCCCTTTTTGTTGATAACAAACATTGATCACAATTTACATATAGAACAAATAAATCAAACAAAGATTTGAGGCTCCCCCTAACAATATGCATATAAAGAAACTAAAGATTATCATTTAAAGCATATGCATATTTTAGGTAAAACAAATCAATGATACAATAATAAATCCATCATACAAAGATACAAAGATGATGATGAATTCTAACACAATTCATGCTTGCAAATAAACACAAGATGATAATCAAATAGAATCACAAGACAATGATTGTTATCTTCAAAATCAACCAACAAGGGTGGAAGCCATAAGGCTAACAATCTCTCCTTTTTTGTTGATGACAATCATTGGGTAAAATATTGCATATGAGAGTGAATATATCAACTAAGGATTTGTACCTCCCCCTATCAATATGCATAAATAAAAGGATAGCAATAATATTTAAGCATAAGCATATTGTAGGTATAAAATTCATATATGATTTATATTCATTTCATCATGTATATTTTACCAATACTATGCATAACAAATAATATCAAATATTATATCAAAGACTATGCATACTTCTCCATCTTTGGCAATAACAAAAATATATCAATTAGAGGCAACAAAGAAGAGAACAAAAGTTCAAGAAATAAGTCCTTATCTCCCCCAAAAAGAATACATAGTATAGAAAAAGATTTTTCTTCTTTTTACACAAAGAAATACCAATTTAGAAGAAACAAAAAGATACCAATTAATGAAGATAGCAATTAATACCAATTGTTGATTAACATATGCAATAAGCAAGGATAGTAACATTGATAGTTCAAAGATAAGCACACATATCCAATGAAAGAACATCAATGTACTAATATCACATTAGTAAGATACCAATTTTATAATTTCAATATATCCAAGTTTAAAGAGAGTTAAATCAACAAGATTAATACACATTGATTAAACCAATTAAGGAGAGTCAAGTTCTATGCAACAAGACATCCAACTAGAAAATGGTTTAAACAAGAATGTACCAATTATTTCAAATAATATTCAATCAAAATATTATCTTTAGCAATATTATTTGAAATCAAGAGTTTAAAAAAAATATATCATTGCTAAGATAATGCTTTATTTGAAAATAAATTTCCTCTTTTGCAACAAAATATTTTCAAAAAAAATTAGTTTAAAAAAAAAAAATCATTCATTCATACATGGCAAGAGATTAGACAAATATATATCATCAATGAACATCAATAGACAAACAATACATATATGACATTTGCTTTCAATCATCATGCTAAGACAAATGAAAGTTAATAAGAATCATCCAAAAATCATGTTGAGCAACAAATCAACCAACGGAAGATGTTATAACTCCCAAATCATTACATAACAAATATATTCATCTTGCAATCAAAGAATAGCAAGTTTATGATCAATTTGAATTATAAGCACATGACATAGAAGGAATTATGAAAAAGAATTTAAAAGAAATTCTTACAAATTACCAACCAATGTTGATACCAAAATATGATATTCATTTCCTTCATCTTTGAAGAGTTGATGGTGGATTTCCTTGACTAGTGATCTTCATCACCTCATGATTGAAATATTGAATGTCCTCCACCATCAATGATTTGTATGCACATCTACATAATCTCTTTGTCATACAATGACAAGGTTCTTCTTTGATCTATGTGCACAAACATTTCTTTTCCAAAGAGTCAATAAACAAGGATAATCATCATAAATGGATATATGCTTCAAATATCATAAAGAGATAATATGCAAAGATAAATAAGTATTAACAAGCAAAATTCAATGCAAGGTAGTTTAATGTCATTTTCGAACACATGGTAGTTTATAGTCATTTCGGACTAAATGAAATCAAACATTATGTGAGGTAGGATCATCCTTCCTAACCCATATAGTTTTCACATTTGGTTGCTCCAAGGCAACCTTAGGAGGCAAAGACTTATTCCTATATCCATGACTAATATAAGGTCCATAATCATATGGGGTCCTTCTATAGTCTCTTAAGAGGTGATAGCAATTTGGTCTTATATGATCCCTTTTACCACAATGATGGTAAATGGGAATAAATCTAGGAGAATGATGTGTGTGAATGGGTTCATGCACAATTGTCCTAGGTTTATTCTTCAAGCCATATCTTCGACTTTTATCTACAAAAGTCTTGGCCTTAGGTCTTGGGCATTTGGGACGAATGTGTCCCTTACCATCACAATTATGGCAAGTAAGAATATGCTTGGGTCTTGCCTTGATAACATGAGGTAGCTCTTTGGGTTTTGAAATATGAGCTTTTTTGGAAATACCATTTTCCTTTTTCAAAGAGTCTCTTTCTTTTATCAAAGAAAACTTTCCATTTGTCAAAGAAACATTTTCATTTTCACAAATTTTTAAAATTTGTTTAAGATTCCCAATTTCATTTTTCAAAGTAGAATTTTCATTTTTCAAATCTTCAGAGTCACTTGATGAAATTGAGGTAGAATGAGTGTTTCTTAAAGATTCAACATTTTTAACCAAAATTGAATTTAGCTCTTGAAGAGCCTATTTTTCTTTTGAAATAGATGACAAATCATTTTTCAAAGCTTTGTGAATTTTATTCGAAGCATCATTTTTCTTCAAAGTAAATTCACATAACCTTAAAAGATCATCATAAGATGGTTTATTAATAGAATCATCATCAAAATCATTTACACACCTAGGAGATGTAGATTCATCAAATTCATGAACATGTACACCAATACAATAATTTTCAAAATTCGTTCTTTTAAATAATCAAATAAACAAGTTTGCAAAGATCTTTAGCTCAAAAAGATAATCAAAATGAAGAGCACCTGCTCTGATACCAATTGTTGGTCCAAGTATATACCTCTAGAGGGGGGTGAATAAAGGTTTTGCACACTTTAAAAAACAATTACCAAATAAAAAAAAATATGGTTCAATTAAATTCAGCGGAAGACAATGTTTGAATCACAATATAACAATTGATACAACAAGTAAATAGAATAACAATTAATATAGCAAGTATATGAATTGAAATGCAAGAGATAGAATTAGAGAGATTCAAACACAAGGGTTTCAACGTGGTTCGATCTCCATCTACATCCACGCCTCAAGAGCCCCGACTTAAGGATTCCACAATCAACTATGGATCACTCCTTCAAGGTGGAAAAACCTTTAAAAGTTGTCTTCTTTCAAAGGTGGAAGACGAGTCCACAATCTAATTTCAAGGTAGTAGATTCTCACCTACAAGGGATTCACAAAACCCTCTCTCACAAGATTACAAATGAAAATTAAGAATGTGTACAATAGAAAAACTCCTCAAAGAGTAGATAATGTACAATGATAAAGCTCTCACTAAAATCTCTCAAAGATTAAGAACTAAGTTGGCTTCAAGAGAGAATGATGAACCAACTGATTAAATCACTCAAAATGTCATAAACTAAGTTTGAGTATGTTGGTGTATGATCATTAGTTGATTCAAGACTCATGTAATGAGTATAAATAGGTTCCAAAACAAATATTGCCGTTGGGAGTCAAAATAGAGCCGTTTGGAGTGTTAAAAACTAGTCGTTATTGAGCAGTCAGGTCGATTAGTCGACTAGGCACAAGTGATTAGTCGACTAGAAGGTTTAAAATACTTTTGAAAAAGCTTCCGGGCACGGTTAGTCGACTAGGAAGGATGTGTTAGTCGACTAGGAACTTATTTTCCCAAAACTGGCTACTGCCCTACAGTTAGTCGACTAGACATCAATGGTTAGTTGATTAACCCCAAAAATTTTTGATTTGAAAGTTACATATTCAAAAACTAGACTTCTCAAGCTTTCCGTGGATACCAAGATCATCGAAAACGGAGTCCAGATGAGAGAGATAAAATCATTTTAAGTTAGAAATTTTCGTCAGCAAAAAAACAGCATTTCAAAAACAATAAGTGTAAAACATTTTGTCTTTGAATCCAAATAGCGCACTAAGAGTTTAAAACAATTTTGGTTAAGTTCAAAATGTTTTTCAATGATAAATATGCCAAGGCAATAAGAGTAAAACATTTTGACTTTTGAGTCCATAAAGCCCATTATGAGTTTGAATCAATTTTGTGACCAAAATGTGATTTTCCAAGTTAAAACCTATGGTCTTTAAGTCATGGTCAATTGAGCCAATGTAGTTCATCCTAATAGAGAGATTTAAATATTAATCTTAAACACTCACACAAGAAATAACTTAAAGTCTTCACAAAGATTCTTCAAGTCTTTTGCTTGGCTTGTGCTAGGCTTGAGCTTAGCTTCAATTGGATTGCATCAATGCAATGACTCTCTTCATGGTCCTTAGTGAATATATAACTTATTCATATTCACATAAGGTTCATTGTAGTGCATGAGCTTTATTTTCATGATGGCTTGAGCCTTCTTCATTGACAACTTGAATCATGTTCTTATAAATACATATACCAAAATGGATATACAAGAACTATAGGATAATGTCAATCAATCAACAATGTTAGCCAAACAAACAATCAATAAATATGACAATGTTAATCAAGTAACAAATATGACATTATCAAATAATAAACATCCATTCAAAAAGGTTTGGCAATAAACATGAATGAACAACAAAATATTCATATGCAATATATCAATATATTCATATGTAAGACAACAATATTATCATATGTAATACAACAATGTACTCATATACACATGAGAGATCAAAACACAATGTTTGTTATCATCAAAAAATCATTTAACAAATATGGGTGGAAGCTATAAGGCTAACTTCCATTGGACCATTCAATTCACATGTCCAATACAACCTAATGTACAACATTAATATCACAAATTTTCACATGTAACTGAAAAATACAAATATCCAAAAGCTTACATCTGTTTACACAGCTATAACTACAAGCCTGAGTAATACTACTTGCGCCCCGTCACATATTATATTCACAGGCAACTGTACATGGTATAAACAAAATAGATGTAGGCCCCTTCTGCGAAACCGAGTCAGCTCACAGCTACCAAATCCATATATTCGATTTCTTATTTTTCTTTGTGCATTGCTACTTCTTCATAACCAGCGTTGTGGCCTAAGGAATCAAATCCAGTTTATCTGGATTTTATCCAAGAGTAACAGTGCAAATCTCATAAAATCAAAATATGATCATTTTCATTTTTTCACTTTGTAGATTGCTACTTCATAGACTCTGAATCATGGCCCTTCCGAGTTGAGTCCACCCTATCAAGTCGAGCAGCTCTCCATGAGAGTAAATTGGTATACTTCAGTAACGAGCCTAGGGCTGAAGAGCTAGTTGCTCTAACAACTGCATCCGCTGACCTGCTCATTTTGCCAACCAACATTCCAAACACCTGAAAGAAGGAAGTCAGTGTCTTTAAATATATTTGTTTTAGCTGTCATCTAACACAAATAACTGATAGTCAGTACATCTGAAAGCGACCTGTGTATAGTAAAGAGAGAGTAAGCGTTGATCATCTGATAGAGAGAGCATGATGCAGGAGAAGTAAATGGCATTTGCCTGAATTATTGGCCAAGGAGCATCAAAAGCCTGCATCAAGACCATAACTAACTAAAATTTCATGTTCACTATTAGTTAAGAATTAAATAAACAGTAACATGTAACCCACAAAGAAGTGTATGGTTTTGATGATAACAAACATTGTCTTGTGTTTCTAATGGTTTGCATTTCAGTATAAATTTGCGAGATAGGAACCAAGACATCAATGAGGCAAATCAAGGAAAGCCAAGCAAAAAAGCATGAATTGGAAGATCTTGAAAGCTAAGCTCAAGTGGATCAATTGCATAATCACTAAGGAGCAAGGAGCGAAGAGCTATAGCATTGTTGAAGTTCAAGGATGAAGCCGAGCACAAGGATTGAAGACTTATTTGTAAAGACTTTGTATTTTGTCCTTGCGTGAGAATGTTAGAACGTATTTGTAAATCTCTCTATGGGACTATGAGTTAAAATCTCTTGGCTCTTGACCTAGTTGGACTTTAGGACTTCATTGACACACTTTAATGTTAAGTCCCTAGGATGCCTTGGTTGTTGGTTCAAGCCATTTTGCCTTGGTTTCACTCAAACTTGTCTTATACTTTGGTCTTAGGCAAAATCAAGCTTAGCCGTTTGAACGGGCTCAAAGGCCATTTGAATGGAATTCATTTGAACAGTTTTAAGTTACCGTTTGAACGGGATAGTAGCTATATTTAGGGGGACTTGCTAGCATTTGAACAGTTCTTGAGTTTTGGCTTCAGCCGTTCGAACGAGAGTCATGACCGTTCGAATGGGACTTCAAAATTTAGTTCAAACGACTAGTCCGTTCGAACGGGGCTTGGAAGTGCAAAGATGTGCACAACGGCTAGTTTTTGTCTCCCAAAGACGACATTTGATAGGCTTATAAATACTAATTCTTTGGGTCTTGTTTGGACCAATGAACACACACAAACCCATACCAACTTCATTTACATCATTATTGTATGAATTAGCCAAATATCAACATTCTCTCTTGAGACAACTAGTTCTAATCTTTGAGAGATATTAGTGAAAGCTTCATTTGTACTCATCTACTCTTAAGAAGCTTCATTGTACACAAAATTTATTTGTATATCTTGTTGTGTAGAAGGGTTGGGATATAACCCTTGTGAAAAGGAGTGAGGTAGTGCTCCTTAGCTTGTAAGGTTTGACCTCACGGGAAATTAGATTGGGTTTTTTTCTATCTAGACCTAGAAAAAGGATAGTGTTAAGGGTTTCTCCACCTTGAAGGAAATTGTGATAGTGGATTGAGGAATCCTAGAGCTTGGAGCTTAAGCCATAGACGTAGACAAGGAGTGCCGGACCACGTTAATATCTTGTGTTTGATTTCTCTATCCCTTAACTCTAGTCATTTATATTTGTTTATTTGTGTTCATTTTTATATAAATTGCATTTGTATTAATTAGTTTTTAATTTCCATTAATTTTCTCAAAGTATGCTATAGACCCTATTCCCCCCCCCCCCCCTCCCTCAAGGGTCATTACTTGGGCCAACAAAGTGTATTTGAGCTTTAATCCACAGTTGGCATGACACACTATGGATGAGGGAACAGTTCAACAACAAATCTAAGGGGGGAAAATCAAAGCTCGTCACCAGAAGAGAATAATAATAGAAGCATAATGTGGATTTACATTCCAAATGTTCGCAATCCTGCTTTCTTAATAATGACTACATAAAAAAAAAAAACAAAAAAACAAAACAAAACAAAACAACAAAAAAAACAAAAAACAAAAAACAAAAAACAAAAAAAAAACAAAAAACAAAAAACGCTAGGGAATAATTTATATGGTGGCTAGCCTACTTTTTGACGTGGTTACCTGTCAAGACACATTCATAAAATGAGTTGCTAAAATAAAATGAATATGCTGAAATAGATGAGTGACTTGAAGAGAAAGGATAGGATTAAAAATGAGTACAATCATGAGAAAGTGAAGAATGCACCTACTGAGTACAAAATGATTGGAAGTCAAATAAGATGGCATAAGAGGGCCTACTAATATGCAATGTAAACCAATGACTGCACCATAAAGGAGTGTGATGATTCGAGTTAAAGAAGCAACGAGGAAAGGGAATTGGCTGTGGTTGTAAGAAACGACATAAAGATCAAGGATCCATAGACAGCTAATGGAAGTAGACAGAAATGACGAAAAGAATTCGTGTAGCCAACCCCAAGTAGAAAGGGCAATGCTTTGAAGGGTTGAGTTGACTTCACCTCGTATATAATTAGCATCTGATCCGACATAATGAAACTCACTATGGAATATGAGGGTTTCAGCAAGATGCATACCTGTACTGCTGATGCCATGTAAGTATCAACCCTGGAAGAAAAATGTTGAGAGAATTGCCTTGCCAAGTCTCTAACAAGGACCTCATAGTCACTTCTGAAAAGACACAAAGGGTACTCCAATGTAATTTTTCCATCACAACAAAGCACAAAAGACAACCAAATACTAGTTTCAAATGCTTTGCCATTTTAAGACCCAAAAATGCATACCGGTGGTCAGAACTAAAACAATGTGTGTTGAGTAGGGTAGAGAGTCCTTCCAACTCCAGTAATGGGGCGATCCGTTTAAGGGTGTTCTATTAATTGAACAATAAAATGGTGAGGATTTTCCAAATAGTGTTATGTAGAGGAGAATGAAAAGGATGGTATTCATTTACCCGGCAAGCCTGTCGGACACTTAGATCGTCATCATGAAGATGCAGAGCCAAGCGTGGGAGGGCAGCATGTACCTGAGAATAGCAACAAATAATGTTCAATCAGCTTCCTAAGGGTAATTGAAATCCAAAGAGACGTGTATAATGCCTTGGTTTATCGCTAATACATTTTACCTGCTTGAGCATCTGGTGAGAAAAGAGAGGGAAAAATAATGATGCAATATACCAGTAGAATAGAATTTAAAGAATTCCATGTTACAGTGTAATACATGATATGGTCACAAAATGGCAACAAAAGCTGTTACTGCACAAAGTATGGCCAATGCCATTTTACAATGAGCACTAAGCCACAAATTATACAGTAACAGATGAATATAAATTAAAGCAGATGCTGCCTTGTGATCATATCGAATCAATTAACAATATCTTCAATGAAAGATGCATGCTAGATTCTGCCCAGTCCATCCAAAACAATCCTATAACTTTGCTCAACCCTTCTAGCCATTTTATTGTGCAAGATAAAACCTAGATTGGAAGTGCAACAATAAACAAACCAAATAAAATCAATTTAATAAATTTTCCCCATTTATAAAAGATGCGTCAAAGATACAATAAGCAAAGAACACACTCCTTCCTTTTTTTGCAAGTACAAATATCCAATTTTGAGATCCATATTAAGAGATAGTGCAACCAAACTCTTCAATTTGACAAAGCATTTACTAGATTAATGTGTAACCATAACAGTAACTTACAAATGGTTTATCTGTTAAAATGAGAAATATAAAGTGCAGTCTTAAATCCAAAATGCATTCATGAATTTCTAATCCAAAATTTTAAAATCAGGAAATTAAATAATAACAATAATAATAATAAAAAGAGAGAACTAATGCATTAAATTGATTCTCTTGGTCAGATCATAGTTAATACAAGACCTGCTCGAGAAAAGCTTCACGTTGTGCCCCAACTCCATAGTTGCTTAGTGCTCCAAAGGCTGCAAAGGCATTGGCTCGCATCTGCTCATTCATGCATATCTATTTCCAAGTAATAAACGAATTACTAAAATATCAGCTTAACACAATGACAAGAATTTTCCTAATGAGATATAGCTTTATATCCAGAGCAACAGTAATTTCAATAACCTGCACAATATATGGAAATGAAAGTGGCCAATTACAATCTAAAAAGTATTTGCAAACTTTTGGCCCTAGATTTAATTTCTAGGGCCTGAACTGGATGCATATCAAAAGATGAAAGATATCAATAATGATCTCCATGAGAAATTGGCATTTCATTGGTCTATGTTTGAGTTCTATCACCACTCTGATATTTATGGAAAGAGTAAGTAATGCTGTTCAGGGTATAGAAATTGTTGAATTCATTCTAATGTGAAGAGGGTTTATAGTCATAGAAAAATATCTATCCTATTTGGCAGATTATGAAAACATTAATATGTATTTGGCAGATTAAAAACACTAACATGTAATGTCCACCCATTCATGCCCATACCTGCTTTAAGGATTGCAAGTCAGTGGTGATGGTTCACATGAATAAGAAGATAGGATGTAACAATTTTAAAAGAATTATGAACCCATTCGAAGCTTGTTGTAGAACAAGGAACCCAGTAAAATCACATTCCTTGGATGATTTTATTGCTATTTTTGTAGCTTTCATTTTGTAGTAGGTTAGAGCTTTTTTTCTTCGTTTTATTTTTAATAGTTTTTAAGGTTTTAATAGTCACATTTTAATCCTTATAAGTTAATATAATAGCTAAAGCTAGTTTTAGCATGTTCCTAATTGCTATTAGCATTTTATGGAGCCGTAAAAATAAGATTATCATTCCGACTTTAACTAATAAAATTTCAAGGAAATTTCTCTTCTATTCTCCTTGTGGATTCAAGGGTCCCCTAGGGCTTATCTTGGGTTATAAACTTCAGTTTTATTTCTTCACTACTCGGCTGTGTCAACTGGTATCAAAGCTATGACGTACCTTGGTCTAATGGCTAATGAATGAAATGGCAGCAAACATTCCAACAATGGCTACTGTGGAGAAGAAGCTCTTACAAGGGCTAAGTTTTGAGACTTTCAGTGTGACACCCAGCGAACAATGCATGATATACAAGCGGCGCATGCAAGGTTAACACTGGTTCCTAATAGGTTGCGTGAAGATGATTGGGTTTGTGTTGACGAATGGGTTTGTGTTGTTGGTTGGCTCACAGCTGTCCTACTGGTGGACAAACTCCTACAGTCCTGCATGGGCCTTTAACCTATGTGGATAATGCTGAACTTCATACACAGTTGGACTTGGAAAGGTTGCAGAAATTGTAATCGATGACAATCATATAAATCAAAAGTTTTTGGATATGGATGAATCAGTTAACAAAAGTTCTGAGAATAAATTTTTTATTTTATATACCATTGGAAAAAAAAAAAAAACAAAAAAAACAAAAAAACAAAACAAAAAAACAAAAAACTGCTACTATATTTGGTATTTTGCTATTCCAAATTTCCAATGGACCCAAAGGAGTGTCGCCATACTCTTTTAAGCAAGCGTTGGAATAAAGAAAGGAGAAATACGTGACACTGGCAGAAATTTGGACGAGCACAGAAATCTCCATATCATACTTTTATATCAAGTGAAGCAACAAAATCGAAGTATAAACTAGAAACAGAGAAATTTGATGAAGTTTGTCGAAGCAACCATGAAGAAGAGGGTAAACACAATGAGATTCACAGTGATGACAAGATATAGATTACGAAAGTGAACCAAGAATTAAAGGAAGAAACTAAAGGTCCTATGTCAAAAGTTAATGATTCAAAGAGTTTTTTGAATAGTGACAACCAATTGATGTCACTGGGGTTGAAAATGTTAATTTAGTTTATAATCTGTATTTGATAGATATTGTCAACAAATCGAAGACCAGCACAAAGAAAATTTCAGGTTACTGGGAAGAACCGAAGAACAAATTTGAAAAGAAACTAGAGCATCAAATAAACTCAAAATATGTCATTCATTGGAAGAGAAGACTTCAATAACAAATACCAAACTTTGAGAATAAATTTTCTTCGAGTAAAGGGATTTGATATAGGAAGAGGAATCTGGACACAATCATTGAAAGATTTCACTGTATTTTTCATTTTTCAGTAGTTCACGGCTTTAATTTTTCAGTTTTAGTAGTTTTTGAGGTTTGAATAGTCAAATTTGAGTCCTTATAAGATGCTATAATAGGTAGAGATAGGGTTAATTTTAGCGCATTTATACTTGTTATTAGGGTTTTATGGAGAATATAAATATGCCATAAGTGTAAAAACAGGATAATCATTCAGACTTTAATCAATAAAATTTCAAAGAATATTCTCTTTTATTATCTTTGAGGATTCAATGGTTTCTTGTGGATTCTAGAACCCCAAGTGGACTATAAGGTTTATCTCAGATTGGAGACTTCAGCTTCAATTCTTTGCTATTCTGCAGTGTCATTGTTATTCACACATATTAATGAGCTAAATCAGTAACCATCATTATTTAATTCCTACAGTCGTTCAATTGCATGTATTTGGGAGCATATCACCAGAAGAATCACATTTACAGTGACACAGTTTCAAACAATGGAGATATACCGAGAACAAAATAACTGATTTTGATAAGCAACAATTCTCAAAGAAAAAATGTGAAGGAACAAACTTGAAGATTGCGGAGCCGGAGAGAAAGGTTAAGCAAAATGGGTTCCACTGCATCATTAGGTGATGACTCAAGGACCTACAACAGGTAAAATAATAAAAAGATAAACAAGGTGCTAGAAAATTGAATCCCAATGGCAACGCACAATTTACTTCTTTTTTTTTTTTTTTGGGTTGTGGGGGTTAGGGAGTCAGAGAGAGAGAGAGAGAGAGAGGATGGGAAATTCACCATCAATAAGCATGACACTGCAGTTAACTGTACAGCTTCATCTAAATCCTCAAGCAAAGCTAATATCACCCCCAGAACTTGTGTGGTGTACTGAAGAATATGAATAGAAGGTATCTGCAAGTCCAAAATCTGGATAAGCACACTGGTCACACTGTCAAAGGATAATGGAATGGAAAGCAAAGCATGCATGCATGCCTGTGCACACACTCCCATTCATATTATTAATGGAACTGATTTCAGAAGGACAAATTGATTATAAATATTGACAGTCTTCAGAGTGGGGGGAAAAAACAAGTACAAAAACAAAAACAAAAACCACAAAATATCTTTGAATACAAAATTGAACTTGATATTTATCCTTAAAAGTTGTGTGAACAAAAAGAACCAATAATGCTGGAGAGAGAGAGAGAGAGAGAGAAGCAGGCATAAAGAGTGCCAAACCATTATTCCACAAAAATGGTAACCAACCATGAAAAAAAAGGATATGTAGAAAATCTAAGACCTGTACTAGTCCTCTTAAACAAAGGCGTCTAACAGTTGGAGACTCGTCTGATGCATGTCGACACAACGATTCAACCATCCCTTCCATTAGGGAACCAAACCCATCACTGCACAATTAAGAATCACTGAACAATAAGAACTTGAAAGCAAGAAGAAGATCTAAAACTAACACACACCAGAAAAAAACCAAACTAACACAAGTGATAGGACTAAGTATCAGTGTTTGTGTCCACCCACAAGTTTGATATTTGCATATATATGTACTACCAAAGTTTACAAATGAAAATTGAAAAACTAAATAAATAAATAAAACTAGTATAACCTAAAGGCTAAATCTGTTGTTCCAAATACACCAATAATTATGCTCATTTATATTATAGGGGCAAAATCACAAGCATTAAAAGATGCCAAGAATAATATGGAGTTTGTAATCAGGAATATATTATAAAGAAGTTACAATAATGCAAAGATAAGTAAACAGTTGTTTGGTTTAGAGGGTTGGGAAGAAGCACATGGTGTCATTCTGGAATGTAATTGTCAAAATAAGGTGTGAATAATTCAAAGACTATTAAAATGTAAGTGTGCCTGATTAAATCAACTGTCCACATAGTTAATAATTTTTCTTGCACACCGTATGGATGGGCTGGATGCTCCAAGTGAAGGAAGGTAGTGGAGGGTGATACCAAATATATTGAACTTTTTGGGAGCACAAATCAAGTCAATTCCACCAACACATTTCCAAGAGGTATCACATGCGTTCATAAGAGTTCATGAAGGAAGTCAGTTAAGGGATAATATGTGGAATGGAAATTGTTTATAGAACAATCAATTCTAACAGCCTACAGGCTATAGCTCCATAGATGGAGTGTTATGCAGAAAATGGAGATAATCAGACAATTGATGGTGGAATCAAAATTCTTGGAGAGATTTGATAATTGAGATATGCAGTACAATGCTTCTAAGTAGGTTGGATGGTGTTTGTATGCAGAAAATTGAGATGATTCATTGAAGTTGACTTCAATAAGTAGAAAACAGGAGGAAAGTGGATCACTCACTCGACCGTTATGGATTCACTAGGAATATTTAATGTATATTTCTGGAGCTTTATAGGTTTCGGGATCACCAGGGTTTTCAGTAAAGACTTCTAGTGCAACTTTTCTTTTCTTTTTTGGAAATATTTCTAGAGCAACTTTAATAGTGTTATTGTAGTGCATTTAGTCTCGACTCCCAACAAAAAGATTTTCTACATGGTCTCGTCTGTTGAGTACCAAAAAAAAAAAGTGGATCTATGAAGATCCATCCTCCATAGAAGAAGGGATTTTCTGTAAGGCCAAAAGAAACAACTAAATATCATTAAGGCACCTATAAAATGCAAGGACAATAAGAAACGTCCTTGACAAAAAGTTTTGGAATTCAATGGCATAGTAGATCAAAGAGATTATATAATGCGGGGAGTTGCAAGATTGCAAGAAAGCATTCGTCAATTCTCATCAACCAGGATCTGTGCTCAGGCTAGCCATGTACAAACTCCACTGGTTTTATAATGGAAGCCAAACTTACCGTCCATATGGAAGGAAAGGGGAGACTATTTCTCTCTCAGTACAACTCATTTTAAGGGATGCTGGAATTGAAAATAGAGATGAGAAACAGAAGAGAAAAAGTGAGAGGGAGTGAACAAGGGATGGGAGCATAGATAGATGAGAAAGATTAGTTAAGATATCAAGAACTTCTAGTTAGGCAAACCCCACAATTTTTCCCCAAAAATTGTAAGTTCTAATTGAATCCAAGAAAATCTATCTAAAAATCAATCTCATGGAGAATTCAAAAATGTTGTTCCAAATTTTGAACCTGTATTCCAGCATAAGTATATACTTGTAAATTCTTCCACACTGATCTATGATTAGCAGTGCTAACATTGATAGCCAAAGAAGTGATGAACATGGAGTAATGAGGCAATCGGTGTATGTTATAAGAGCTTTAATATCATCATCTATATGGGACGGGTTATATGGAACCATTTTTTCACACGCATTTTTTATGTTATATGCCCTTAAGCATGTCATGCCTGCCAAAAGTCACATTGATTGGGCACTAGAAGCCATTTGATCCATAAACTCACATTTCTAATCAATAAAAAAATTCACATTTATGAATGAAGTAGCTTAATCTCCTCACATTCATGAATGAAGTAGCATAATCTATTATCAATATGATATTTGGCAGACATGATGTGCATGAAAGGAACATCTAATTGAGCGGTGGGTTCCTTAAATACAACTCCCATGTTGGATTTTGCAAAGCGCATGTGGGAAAAAAAAAAAATTCGAAAAAGACAAGGACCATTGAACCTGTCCCCATGTGATTGCACTTAGAGAGAGAGAGAGAGAGAGAGAGAGAGAGAGAGAGCTCTAAGTAATTTAGGAACATAGCTATTGAAACACCATAGATAGTAACATAGAGCTACTGAACTTAACAAAGGTTCCACACATAAAGCTGAAAAATTAAGAAAATAATGGGAAAAGAAAACAAACCAAAATTAAAAACAGCACCATTTTGGGAAAAGATCATTCTAGACATACCTATAGCGGACAAACTCTGACACAGCTGCAGCTGCAGCTTCCCTTTGAAATCTTTGGTGCCGGTTCAAGGATTTACTCAAAATTAAACATATAGTTGGAACCTGAACAGATTAATAAGAGAACAAACATAAATAAACAACAACAATATATTAGGTAGTTAAAAAAAATTAATATTTTATTTTCATTCGGCAACTAGTATAAAAACAAAGTTCTGTGTAATTTTCATAAATGTTTATGGGCTATTTAATATAGCTCTAATCACTGCTAGTATAAATAATTGTGATCCCCGGTGAGGCTTTAAGCATTAACTTTGAGTCATGTTTCAGTCACCTAGAAAGAGCAATGAGGTCCAGGAAGTGGAACTTAATGAAGGAGCAATTGGGTTCATTTTGAGTTCATTTTGGGCTTCACGGTCATCTCATTGTTGGAAATTGGGTTGCAGTGTGTGAATAGTGGGTTCTGGTGCATTTTGTTGTATATATGGTTTTTGTTAATGTTTTTTCCTTTTTCCTTTTTCTTTTTTTTTTCATCTTCATAGGGTAGGACATCTTGTCCTCTTTATTTGTTTCAATAAAATTTCTTGTTGCTTATCAAAAACATAAAAGAAATATGCTTTCAACAGACTTATCTCATGCAATATTGATAACATCGAACAGGCATCTTTGCAACTTGCTTTATGAAATTTCCATCAAAACAAAAAGAACGTGCTTTTTAAGGAAATTGGAACAAAACCTAAAGGGTAATAGTTGCTAATAGTCAAATCTCAATGCCACATGGGTTACCACGTGGACTGCCAGTATGAGGATAGGCAAGTGCTTGGGACCAAACTATGTTGATCGATTCCCCAATAATGGTTGAATGAGGCCCAGGTCATGCTCCCCACATCAACGTACCCCCGCTACTTTGCATAGATCATATTACATACCATGGTTGGGGTCCAACTTCACGGTAATCTTGGCATATATTCACCACAGGGCCATAAGTATTAGATATGGTAAGGACTAGGGACTCACTACTTCTCAAAGTTGTATGGCAAGGTTGAGACGTTATAGGGCAAGGTCAAGGTCTCAACCCTCCACAAGGTTATATAGCAAGATTGGAGGGTCACCCCTTCTCGAGGTAATATGATGAGGTATGGGTTCTCAGCCCTCCTTAAATTTTATGGCGAGCTCAGGGTCTCACCCGTCCTCGAGATAAAACGGTGAGGTCGGGGTCTCAAGGGTCTAAACTCCCCTCATGGTTTTATGGCGAAGTCCGGCGTCTCACCCCTCCTCGAGGTTATATGGCAAGGACGGGGGTCCCACTCCTCCTCGAGCTTATCCAAGGTCTCATCTTTCCACAAGGTTATCCAAGGCCTCACACCACCTTGAAGTGAGGTTGTTGGCTACTAGCCTCACTTGCTCTAATATGGCTAAAGGGTTGTGGTTTGGAGGTGGGGCAGATGCCCACTAAGGTGAGGTCTCTCTCCTTTTCCCACCTAGCCAAGTGGAGGGGACTGGATGGTTCGCCAACCTTTTCCTTTTTGAGGGTAAAATGAGGATGACATGTCCTCGACACGTAGCAAGTGCAACACACTTCGCACGTTGCAACTATTAACCCATTGCTTTGGGAAGTGTGCATGTATGCACATTGACATGGGTCTAGACAGGAAGTTAGGAAGCTAGAGGTGCATGCATGGCCTAGAGCACTCTCATTGGCTTAGCTCTGCAACCCCAGCTATCCCTTCAGCCAGTTCCCAGTCTATGTCCCCCTATAAAAGTGTATGCTTCCACTTGGAAAAGGACTTTTGACCAGGCATGAGGGCACTCACCCACCTAAAGTTGATAGCTGCAATCACTCATTTTGGATTCCCATTACTCTTCAATTTTAGGAGAGGGAACCAGTTGGGTTGACTTCAATCCCCATACTTCCTTGGTTTTCCTGATTTGCCCTCAAGCTGCCCCCATGGTTCGAAGTATCGTCCAATACCGAGTTGACTCGGACTAGTCAACTAGGTATCGACACCACCTGTCCGATATATCATCCCTAGTCAAAGAATTAAGGAAAATAGGAAGACTCGTTCATCTCAGCCGAGACGAGACGAGATGAGATGCCCACAAGACGAGATTCCGAGATCTCGGGTATCTCGTCTCGTCTTGGGCGTGATATCAGGCGAGATGACCAAAACGAAACCCACAACCCAGAAATTTTCTTGGAAAAAAAAGAGAGAGAGAGAGGAGGAGAAGCGGCGGCGGTGGCTATGCTGCCAGCAAGGCAGTAGCAACCCAGTGAAGGCAAGAAAAAATGCAAAAAAAAAAAAAAAAAAAAAATGTAAGGCGAAAATGAAGCAACAGCAATTGGAGGAACCAAAATAGGGAGAAAGAAGCTGCAGAAACCCTGTCGGCTGCTGGTGGTGTTACTGGTTGCTGTGGCACCACTTCTTCTTCTCTCTTCTTTTTTCTTTCTTCCTTTCTCTCTCTCTCTCCCACCTATCACAGGCTGATATCTGCAGACTTCACTAAAGAAAAATGGAAAGTGGTTTGCAAGAGAAAAAAAAAAGGGAGGGAAGTGGGAAGTTTCTGGAATGGATCAACATTACACATTTACCAATTTACCCCCATTTATACTTATTATTAAAAAGATATTATCTTTACTTGTGTTATTTCTAAAACCTTCCCAACACTAATATTTTTTATATTACAAATAATTATACATCTTTTATTAGTAAATATACCCCTTTAAAAAATTATAATTTAATAATTTTTTATACAAATTATTCTTTTCTTTGATTACATTACTATATCTATACGTCCCTAAAAAGTGTCTCTAATCAATCCAAACCTTACATTTTTTCCAAGGTTGATTTTGGTAAAAAAAAACAAATTATTAGATTATTGGCTACATCATTTGGGGGACACGTTTTTTTGAGATATTTAACATTTTTATACATTTATTAATTAAGGTAAATTGATTAAAACAAATTTACAGACAAAAAATCATAGTAAAGCATGAATAAAAAGTAACATGCATCCATCTAATATGTTTACTTATATGCCTAATATTTAGATATTACATATTTTTATGGTACAAGAGCGCGCTAGCGCCTATTTTGATGTTTTTTATTCATATTATGTATCCTAAATTACTTATTTTGCTTATTTGATGCTTACAATGTGATTGTCATAATTTTTCTGATTTCTTAATATTTTTTTGGATTCTTTAAAACACTATTTTATATCTAAAGTTGCATCTCACCCGAGACGCAATGAGATGTCCGCAACCGTGACGCGACGACGTCTGCGACCAAGACTTTAAACCATGGCTGCCTCGCTCCGCCTTCCTACTCATTCTCCTAGCCTCCCTCTCACTCACTCTCTTAGCCTCCGTGTTATCTTTCGTGATTATCCTTGCAGAACAAAAACCTGCCCCCTAGGCTCCATTTGGTTAGTGAGTAAAACCCCTGGGAAAGGGGAATGTGATGCCTTTCCATTATTTGGCTTTGCACTTTACTGGGAATATCACTTTCCAGGTGGCGTTACTTTCTACGACGGGCGGCAATGTGAAACCCATATCTGAAGGTGGGATTCAATATTGATTCCTCAAAAAAATTTATAATTTTTTTTAAAAAAAATGACAAACATGTCCTTTGTTTAACAAAAACCCAAAATTAATTTACATGTGAGTCCTCAAATCGTATGCAGTTCGTAACCGCATCTCACACCCAACTCCAGAAAAATAAGATGCAACAGTAGCCGCCCTAGCGTCATCCGCAGATCTGGCAGTGTCTGCAGCTCCAGCGGAGTAGAAAGAAGAAGCAGCCCCAGCGTCGTATGCAGATCCGACGGGGTCTTCTACTCCAGCGGCCGCTTTTGATCCAGCAACGGCTTAGCCCTAACGTCGTCTACAGCTCCAGCAGCATCTTCTGCTCCAGTGGCTTCTTCTTCTTCTTCTTTGTTAAAAAACAATCATACATACACCAGATTTAATAAAATAAAATAAAATAAAAAAAGACTTATTGTTTGTGGCTCTGTTGTGTGTGTGTGTGAGTGCGTGTGTGTGTGTGTGTGTGTGTGTGTGTGTGTCTGTTATGATGGATTTGTGCCTCTGGGTTTTGATCGATTTATGCCTCTGTTATATACCTCTGTTTTATATAAATATATATGATGGTTAGATTTGTGATATAAGGTGATTCGGGACTGGTTATATATATATATATATATATATATGGGTCAAGTTTCCCTTACAACCTATTTTGACACCTATGTTTACACCTCGTTTTCAAAATACTATCTATGATAGATATTTTGACGAACCGACCGTTGGATTCAAAACCTTTCTTATGCATATCATATATACCAAAAATCATAGTGATCCAACGGTTAGATTTTAAGAAATGTCACTATAAAAAATTGTTATGTTTTTAATTAATAAAAAGAATAATAGTTCTTGAAAATTATATTTTTTTAAAACTAACCGTTGGATCACTCCGATTTTTTTCATACATGACAAACATAAGATAAGTATCTAATCTAACGGTCGGTTTCTCAAAATTTTCTATTTACAATGGTATTTTGAAAACGAGGTGTAAACATAGGTGTCAAAATAGGGTGTAAGGGGAACCTGTCCCTATATATATATATATATATATATATATATATATATATATATATATATGTACACACATAATGGTTTTGATGTGGGAAATTGAAAGAAAGTGAAAATTTGATTGGGTAGAGAGAGAATAATTTGGTAATAATGATGAATTTTTGGGATATTACCTCGCCCAAGGAACACCCTTAAACTCCTTAGTGACTGAAGCCCATAAAGAGGCCAAAAAAGATACTTTGTCCCACATTTCCTCTATACACAAACTTTTATTCTCAAAAACTTGAATTTCTTTCAAGCCAAATGACCCAAAGAAGAACCATGATAATACAACTTCCTAAAATGGAAGCTCTTTTTGTAGGGCCAAAGACCTTCAAATCGATTTCCATCATATTAAAAACATGAAGAGGAACAACCCAAGGCACATCACCAAGCTGAAATATATAATGCCATAAAGCTCTAGCAATCAGACAATGCAAAAATAAATTATCAATAATCTTTCTTTTTTTTATAAGCAACAATTTTATTATAGAAAACAAAGAGGACAAGAAGTCCTACTTACAAGAGAAGAAAGAAAGAGAACCAAAGAAAACAAAGAGAAGAAGAAACAACTCAATGATTACAAATAGCTACCCAATTACCCCTCAAAACAAACAGTGGAACACCCTTAAATTCTCTAGTAACCGACACCCACAAAAAAGTCAAAAATAGATCTTATCCCACATACTTTCAACAAACAAATTTTTATCTTCAAATATCCTAGCATTCCTCTCAAGCCAAATAACCCAAAAGGTTGCCAAGACAAAACACTTCCAAACAATGGAAGCTCTTAATGAATACCCTAACACCTAAAGTCAATCTCCATCAAAAGAGAAGCATATTGAGGCGCAACCCCGCTCACAATCTGAAATAAACAACACCATTACACCCTAGCTACCGGACAGTGCAAAAATAAATGATCAATACTCTCTCTTCGTCAGCACAACACATCACACACCACAACTGTGGATGGGGCATCCTAAAGAAGAGAAAGACGATATAACCTTGGAAACAAAGAGGCAAAAAAATGCTCACCTCTCCAAACATCCTCCCAAAACCCAACTCTAACCCCATTTCCAAACGAGAAAGAAACATAGCTCAAGAAGATGGGAAGAATTTGGGAAATACCTTTCCAAGGGCTACGAAAAGTCACCTCCCTACTCACTTTAACATCCCAACCATTATTTTGCAAACTATACTTACTCTTGATAACTTTATGCCAAAGGGAATTAACTTCATGAGGAAATCTCTAAAGCCATTTTCCCATTAAAGCCAGATTCCTTTTAATGATGTTACCCACAGCAAACCCACCCTTAGGTTTAGAACGACACACAACCTCCAGATAATCAAATAAAAATTTTTCCCTTCACCCCAACCTTCCCACAAGAAATCTCTCATTAATTTCTCAATTTGGTTTGCCACCTTCACTGGCACCTTAAACAAAGACATAAAGTAGATAGGAATACTGGACAAAACCGCATGTACTAAAGTCAATCTATCCCTCCCAGACAACAAAAACTTCTTCCACCCATCCAATCTCCTCCTAACTTTATCAATAACCGGATCCCAAAAAAGAAACGGACCTAGGATTCCCCCCTAAAGGTAACCCTCAATATTTCAAACGCCACGATTCAACCCTACACCCTATCACACCTGCCAACCTACTAACATCCTCTTCAGGAACATTCACCCCTACTAACCCACTCTTACTCAGATTCACTCTCAACCCAGACAAGACCTCAAAAACCTGCAAAATCTTATGAAAATTAATAAACACTCCTTATCATTAGCAGAAAAAAATAAAGTATTGTCTGCAAACTGAAGATGAGACACATAAATCCTATCCCTTCCCACCCGAAAACCTTCCACTAACCCTATATCCCGAACCCCATCAACCAACCTACCTAAAACATCAACCACTAGGGTGAACAAAAACGGAGAAAGAGGGTCACATTGCCTAAGACCTCTAGACACTAAAACAATCACCAGGTTTACCATTAAGAACCATTGACACATTAACCGAAGACAAACATCCAATTATCCACATCCTCCATCTACTATCAAATCCTTTACGGCTTTAATCTCCAAAACAAAATTAAGGAAACCCCAATCCATATGATCATATGCTTTCTCAAAATCCACCTTAAACAATAAACCCTCTTTATTCTTAGACCGATACTCATCAACCGCCTCATTAGCTATAAGCACCACATCAAGAATTTGCCTAACTTCCACAAAAGCTCCTTGAGAAAACGAGATAGTATCACTAAGAACTTCTTTTAACCTTCTTGATAGAACTTTAACCAAAATTTTATAAAGAGATGTCACCAAACTAATTGGCCTAAAATCTTTAATTTTTGTAGCACTCTATTTCTTAAGGATGAGACAAATAAAAGTAGCATCAGTGCACAAATTTACCACCGCTTTCTCATATAACTCTCTAAACACATTCAAAAGATCTGACTTAATAACATCCCAACAATCCTAATACACAGAAATAGTAAAACCATATGGACCAGGAGACTTATCCCCACTACATTCCCAAACTGCCTCTTTCATCTCTTCCAATTCAAAAGGCCTCTCCAACTATTCAAACTTCACATCTCCAACCATTCAGACTTCACAACACTAATAGGGCACCGGTCCAAATCCTCCACAACCAGCCTATCAACTCCAACAGAGGAATACAAATCATAAAAATATTTTTTTACTTCATTAACAATAGATTCCTTGTCCTCCAATAAAAACTCATCCTCATTTTCTAACCTACTTATAAAATTCCTTTTCCTATTTCCATTAGCAACCTTATGAAAAAATTTAGTATTACCTGAGAATTTTCTTAATGCAATCTCAATCTCAAAGTAAATACAAGTCCAAAATTTATAGGCAAGCTAAAATACATAAAAAAGGAAACTCTAACTAAAGGAAACTCTAACTAAAGAAACTCTAGCTATATATAAACTTTACAAGTCAACTAAATAAATATGGAAACCAAAATCACAGAATATTTACAGCTATTACAGCCTATAGAATAGTCAACTCACACCCCCCTCTCTCAAACTCATGATGCGAGCCTAGAGAGCATCGAGAGTTTGTCAAGTAGAAACTTAAAGCGAGCAGTTGTCTGTGTCTTGGTGAAGAAGTCAACAATCTGAAGAGAAGAGGAGACATGAGGAAGCTGAATAGTCCCGAACTGAAAATGTTGGTGAATAAAGTGACAGTCAATCTCAATGTGTTTAGTACGCTCATGGAACACAAAGTTATGAGCAATCTGAATAACTCTTACACTATCACAATAGAAGGGAGTAGGCCCAGATAAAGAAACCCCCAAGTCAAAAAGAAGCCAACGGAGCCAAAAAATTTCAGCGATGGCTTGGGCCAAAGCATGATATTCAACTTCAGCAGTAGAGCGCGCAACCACAGTTTGCTTCTAGCTTTTCCAAGAGATGAGGGAATTGCCAAGAAAAACACAGAAGCCAATAGTAGATTTGCGATCATTAACTTCACCAACCCAATCAGAGTCAGCATAAGCATGAAGATCCAAGCTAAAAGTAGAAGAAAAGCACAGACTTTGGAAAATAGTAACACGAATGTACTGAAGAACACGCAAAAGAGTACTCCAATGAGTCGACCGCAAGACAGAGACAAACTGACTAAGTATATGAACAGCATAAGCAATGTCCGGTCGAGAGACAATGAGATACACAACACTACCAACCAACTAACGATAAGGAGTATCCACTACTTTAGTGTTAATGAGCTGAGCACAATTAACAAGTCCATTGGCATACTTAGTATGAGAAAGAAGATAACCATTAGGAGAAGAAGCAACCTCAATGCCTAGAAAATAATGAAAAAAGACCGAGGTCTTTCATTTCAAATTCCTCGAACAAGTGACGCTTCACATCCTCAATAGCAAAAGAATCTGATCCAATAATGATCATATCATCTACATATAAGAGAAGAACCACAATGTCAGTAGAAGTGTGACGAATAAATAAAGTAGAATCATGATCGCTAGGACTAAAACCATTCTCAACCACGATAAACTAAAACCGCTCATACCAAGCCAGTGGGGACTGTTTCAAACCATAGAGTGCTCGATGAAGCCGACAATCCAGACCCTAAGAATGAGAAAGTCTAGGGGGAGGTCTTATATAAACCTCCTCAGAGAGAACCACTAAGAAAGGCATTTTTGACATCAAGTTGAACAACTTCTAGTGGCGAACAGCAGCCATGGAGATCAGAGTGCGAACAATAGTCATTTTAGCAACTGAAGCAAAAGTCTCCCCATAATACACACCATACTCTTGAGTATACCCTTTAGCAACCAAACAAGCCTTATAGTGCTCGAGGGATCCATCAGAATTAGTTCACTTTATAAACCCACTTGCAGCCAATAAGATTCTTCCCTTCAGGTAAAGGAACTAACTCCCAAGTGCCTATCTTATGAAGAGCGTCAAGTTCAGCTTGCATAGCATCAATCCAATTAGGATCAAAATAGACTTCTTTATAAGAGCGAGATTCAAAGTAAGAATGAATAGAAGTAACAAAACTGCAATAAGATAAAGAATAACAGGTATTAGAGAAACCAAGTCGTACCGAGAGACGACTAACACATGAAGACCATTGAGGAGGCGGATCATCATCCAAGGGTACAGTTGGTAGAGCAGTAGTGTCAGCATAAGAGGAGGAAGATGAACTTGAGCGTCTAGAGTAGACTAGAGGAAAAGAAGGAAACTCAGAGGAGGAGGAATCAAACAGAGGAGAAAGAAGAAGGATCCAGGTCAAAAACAAACTCCTTAGAAGGAAAGGAGGGAGGAAAAGGATCAGTGGAGACTAAATCATCTTTAGAAACTGGAACAGACCTAGGTGGAATAGTGAACAAAGGAATACGCTCAAGAAAGGCCACATGATGAGAGACATATAACACCTGTAGCCTTTATGAGTGAGACTATTAACCCAATAAAACACACAGAATAGAGCGTGCACTGAGCTTAGTACGAGCACGTTTAGAAAGAATGACAAAACAAGCACAACCAAACACACGAAGAAGAGAGTAGTTAGGGCACTGACCAAAAAGCTTCTCATAGGGTAAAAGACCATAAAGACAAGGAGAAGGGATATGGTTAATAAGATAAGCAGCTGTAAGAACAGCTTCCCCCAAAAAAACCAAATGAAGAAAAAAGGAAAAAATAATCCAAAACCTGTTTAAATGTGTCCACTTCCTCCATTTCTTAAAATTACATTATATATATAATTTCACCTTACAATTTTGAACAATAACTAAGGGTTTTTTTAACACTTTTCCTATTGTTTAAATGTGTTACAACAATTCAGTCTTTCAGCTGTTTTGCTGAGAAAGAGAGAAGTTTAAAACCAAATAAAGGACTTGGTAATTGACTAAACAAATCCAAAACAGCGAACCAGATGGAACAAAAAATCAAAAAAGAATAATAGGGCTTCAGTAAGTAACAAACATCCACAATTTTAAGGATCACAGAAATTCATAATGCTTGGGAGGCAAAAGAAGAGGAATTAAAGCACAGCTTAACTTGTTTACATGGATAGGAAAATAAAAAGTATATAATCATTTCCATGTAAGCTAGTTCTGTTTTGTAGTAAACCTAATATTATCTACCTAGCCAAAATGGGGGGGGGTACTCTCCATTACATTGACATTTCTATAAATAAAGTTCTATAGGGAATCTGAATGTCATTTTCAGTAATACCCTTCATCAAATTAAAAAATGAAAAAGGAAAATAAAAATGACTAGAGAATCCGAAGTGGATCACAATACCTCTTTTGGTCTCTTTATTGAAATGCAGCCTGCTAAATCTCCAATAAGATTGACCCACTTCTCATTTTCATTTTGCTCTCCTTCCCTAGCCAATATCTAAACATGAAATTGTCGTACTTTTTTTAATTGACCTTGAAGCTGTCATCAGCAAGGAGTATAAGTACTGTAGTACTGGTGTCTATATATTTATGTACCTTTCCCATTTCAAGATCTCCAACACATTCACAAAATGCCTGAAATGCAGTTAGAAGAGCCCTGCAATGAAGGCAAAAACAATGAAGTTCAGACACAAATTTCTGAATGAGTAAAAGCAGCACCATTTTGTTGAAATAAGAACAGTACATGATAGATGCATTTTTCAAAATATAGAAGTCTATGTTGGTCTGTTACCGTAATGGTTCCTGTTGACCAGAACTAGCTAGACCATGACAACTTCCCAATTGAAGAGTAAGAGCAGCAAGAACAGAAGCATAACTTTGTTCCACAGCTTTCTTTCCAATCTTACCCCCACCTCTGCAACAAAATAAAACATTGCAAAATTGCCATACTGTATAATGAAGCTGAGGCTGATGAATGCCTTTAACTATAAAGACCTGAAAAAGGCAGTGAGAGCCAAAATAGCGGCTTGCAGGATGTCGTTCTCTAAATGGACACCAACACCATGACTTGAATTGTCCCCTTTCTCTGATTCAACTTTAAGGATAGGTGTCTGGCTAAGGACAGATATTGTGTGCTCCAGGAACAGAAATGAAAGTATTGTATGCTGGGAAAATGCCTATAACAAAAAAATAAAATAACTGAAAAAAATAATTGAAATAGGTCATACAATCAAATAGAAAAAACATTGAAAAAGAAGAAAGTCAAACACGACATATCCAGTAACAATAGATACAAATGCATGCATACATGCATTGAAAGGCACAAAATGCATCCACAGGCATAGCAGACACTGTTCATCTCAGGGTACAAAGAAACATGCGTTCACATTTGCATACAAGAGAATCATTGCATTTTATGTGTAGTCTAACTTGGTATTTGTCATCCTCATCAAAGCATAAACAAACTAGCGAGTGAATGTTCATGAAAATATTGTTGAATTCTCATCTAAGCCTGAACTGGCACAAGGCTACTTTTCAAGGCCGGACAATTGGGCACCTAACAGTATTAGGCTGCACAATTGGTTTTTGGGGTACATTCCTGAGCCCACTTTCAATAGAACAGGTACCTAATATTTGTTCATTAATCAAAATAATATATAAACTACAGTTATTGAAGGGTAGACACAGGAAAAAGTGTAGAAAGTATATACTACTAATCAGCTCACTCTAGATGTAAAACAAGGAGAAAAACACATAAAACAAAGGTGATTGGACACCTAGCTGTATTAGATAGGCACCTTAGTATGTTGCATCTGCTCTTCAGCTCATTTCCTATTAAACAGTTGCCTAACATTTGTTCATTAAGATAATACAGAGACTATTCTAATTCAAGGAAAGATAATTTAAAAAAAAAAAAATCTATACGACTATGATACACAATACAAAATGTATGAAAACTGATGCAGTGATACTAGATGCTAGAAATGATTTGACATCAATGCATTTAACATATTATATATGACATGAAGGTTTAATTGCAGATCTCAACAGCTATCTCAAGGTTCCCAAAGTATGGATAT
>JAESVK010000656.1:222496-242496 GCA_017140935.1 Hamamelis virginiana | reverse complement strand
AACTAAACAAAAGTTATAAAGATGTAGCAAATCGTTATTTTAACAACAAAATTACGAATTTATATTTTCTAATTGCAAAATCATTATTTCAACAACAAAAGTTCTGAATTTATATTTTCTAATTGTAATTAGTTATTATTAAATACCAATAAAATAGTTCAATAATCTAAAAAGATAAACCACAAACATGCAAATTGTTTGTCTCAAACAGAAATTAAATTCTCGCTTTAACTTCAAGTTTCCGAATTTATAAGTGGTGACACTTGTAGAAATTCCAATATTACCTCTAGGTTTAATAATAGTCACATAAAAGTGTAAAAGTTTTGAGCGTTTGGATAGAAACAACCTGAAAGTTAAGACGGCATTTAATGCGCATGAATAAACTCAACTTAATAAGGCCTCAATCCCAACTCCTTGGGGTTGTTATAAAAATTCCTTTTCGGCATTAAGCTCTGCCTAAAGTCATATGCTTTGTTAAATACTTGACAATAATGTCTTTCTCAACACCTTAAATCATATTTTTTGGCTTTCTCTTTTCCTATTAGAGCCTTCAACGTCAATCGAATCAATCTCCGTATTGGTGCATCCGTGCATTCATAAGTATTCGTTGCATGCGTGAACCATCTTAGATGCCTTTCCCTCGCCTTATCCTCAATTGCTGTCCCCTGTACCTTCTTATGAATTATTCATTATTTATCCTAAATTTTTCGGTATCCCCACTCATCCATTTTAATATTGTTGTTTCGACTACAAAGTTTTTTTCTGGACTTTTTTTCTCAATTGCGAAATTTTACAGCATAAAGCATAGCCTCCCTCCCATCTCATGAAATTTTCCTTGATTAGCTATCCGTGCATAACCAATGACCTAAGAATAGGAATGTTTTATGATGGGACTGTGAGATGTATTTTAAAATTATTGTATTAGTAAGGGTAGCTTAGTCTCTTAGTATGAGTAGTTTAGCAGTTTATTAGTTTCCTAATTTAGTAGTTTAGTAGTTTCCAAATATTGGGTTATTAGACACTTATAAATAACCTTGTATCCCTTAACTTTTGTTAAGGAGAACTCACTCTTTCTTGCAAAGTTACATGGTATCAGAGCCTAAGGCTCTCTTGGACCTATGAGTAGCAGATTTGTACTCCTACAGCAATAGCACTAGTCAGCAGTAATACCAGCGGTTGTATCAGGCTTCTTCACCTTCTCATGGACAACCATCCAGCAACAGTAGACACTAAGCAGCAGCAGAGTTAAATTTTTCTTTCTTCTCCTCCTTCAACTAAGCAGCAACAAGCACTTTATTCCCCTTCGAACCAGCAGTTGGCCTACCCCAGAACAGTATCACACCAAGAACTGAAGTTTCCTCTCTTTCTCATGCAAATAGCAACCAGCTTGATTCCCTCTCCTAGACAACCAGATTTCTCTCGCCTTCCCCCTTCCTGTCACACCACTCAAGCCTTGCACAATCGGCCTCTTTCAGTCCCCACCTTCCCTCAACAGCTTGATTCTTTGCAGCAACTTGACTCTTAGCAACTCACACCAGCCTCTCTCTTTTTTAAGCACAAAGCAAAGTCTCGACACAAGTTTTTCCTGCTGCTTCTTCTATCTGCACCCTCTAGCACCTTTGGACAACAAACCATCACTAGTCGCACCCAAGGAATTAAATATCGATATCAATGGATATATCAATAATCCCAAAACATAGATATATCGATTGTATTGAAAATATCGATATCCACTTAAAGATATGAGGAATATATTATTTACACATGGAAATTTTCAGTGAAACTCTGCAAAACAATGAATTAGACTATAATACATAATTTAGAATCAAAACATTGCAAATTAAGCGTATATAAGACAAGTTTGTTTTGTATAGGGTAAAATAAATTGTGTTGTGCTAGGCAAAATAAATTACAAATTCTACATTAAAATGTCACATAACATTAAAAATTTAAAACATATGCCATTTACACAATAACAAATGAATAAATGAACAAATCAATTATATTTTCTATAAAGGAGTCCCCATCTCTGATATTTTCAAACATATTGGATATTTACAGATATTTATCGATATATCGCAGATTCACAGCTAACATATTTTGTTTTTTACAAATATTTATAGAATGTTTTCGATGCATACATATATATATTGATCAATATTTTGAGAAAAATTTATGAAAGTCTAATATCGTATCCGTCCGATCTACCGATATATGCCGATATATTCAATATTTTAGTCCTTATTCTCACCAACCTAACGCAATCAAACAACCCTTCGACACCACTAGACAGTAGTTTACTTCCTAGTCACACTCCCAATTGCACCATCCTAAAGCTTTTAACGCCTAATCGTACTTGTCAGCACCCAACCAGCATCTCTTCTAATCTCAGCATTCTCAATACCTTTCTAAATAGCACACTGTCACAACCCAGAAAAATGTCTAACCCTTCTTGGCAGCAGCAGCCCAGTTGCATTACTCTCAGCCTTATTTCTCTCTGGTTAGCAACAACCTTCTTTGTTTACTTCCCTTTCCTCAATCGCAACACATAGTTATACCTCCTTAACTTTCCTAACAGCACAATGCAGCTACTTCTTTTCTTCTTCATTGTCGAAACCCCAAACTGCAACATAATCGAATACTAGCTAACCCCTCAAATCACAGTCTCAAAGCTATCTCTCGGCTTCTCAGACAGTCTCAAACACTAGTCACACAAATTCACAATATTACTCACTGTTCATTGCCCCTCTCCAGACCTAATAGCACTGTTACAATCTCTTTAACCAAGCAAACCATCTTCTCCACAGTTCTCGGTACATAGCAACTTATCTTATAGGCAAATAGCAGCTACACGGAAAACCCCACACCAGCAATCTTCTTTCTCCCCTATGTGCAACTGTTACACGGTCTTGGGTAGAACTCAAACCCAAAGCTAGCTCAAAAGGTGAGGGTGCCCTCACGCTTATATACAGCACATTACTTTCATATTTAGGCGATGTGGGACTTCGCTTCATACCCTCCCTCACGCGCAACGTGCTTACTCTGCAGCACCTGCCACGTGCAGGCCAGGGACACGCACCCTACCCATCCCTCGGTATGCCAGCTCTGATACCATGTTACACGGTCTTGGGTAGAACTCAACCCCAAAGCTAGCTCAACAGGTGAGGGTGCCCTCACGCTTAAATACAGCACATTACTTTCATACTTAGGCGATGTGGGACTTCGCTTCACAACAACACCAGTCAATATTTGCACACCTCCAAAATTTCCTCTCTCTTGTCAGCATCACTCTAAATCAACAATATACACATCGTAACACACTAACACCATCTTATCGGGCCTCTACCATGTAGCCGCATCCAAATAAGAACTCTAGCAAGCTAGTCGCATTCTTTAGCACTCTGGTTACACACTTACACCTATTAGCAATTCATTCAAACCCCCTCAGCAACTCAGCAAATCTACTGTATTCTTTAAGCAAACTTGTAGCACTCTTCTCTTTCCTTCTTCTCTTGTTGCAAATCTGTATGACTGCAGACAGCAAACAAACCATCCTCCTGCAGTTTCACACTTTCTAAGTATTGTAACAGGCCTTCTACATGTTTAGCCTTCTTCTGCACTATTCCAGTAACCTAGCACCAGTTGATCTCAGCCTACCAACAATTACACTCCTTTTCAGCATTGTAAAAGGCTTCTTCTGCATTCATACACCAGCATCATTTGCAGATTCTTGTCATCAATTAAACCCTATTAAAACAGCAACACAGCAGTACCGTCAGCTCTCTCTCACTCTCTCTCTCTCTTCTTCTTCTTCTTCTTCTTCTTCTTTTGAATTATGGCGAATGGATATAAGCATACTGCAGTGTAGGCATGAAAGGAGAGAAAAATTGATTCTCTTATTGAATAATTCAAATACTAACGTATGTACAATATATATAGACCAGGAGGAGAAGAGATTCTGCCACGTATATCTCAACTCCTTTGATAACAAGAAAACAGAAAATCTAATCCTACCTAACTAACAGAATCCGAGAATATCTAACAAGGTCCTATATTCGGATTATTATTTGAATTTAAATAAAACAGAATCCTATCCTAACTAACTCCATCTTTCAACAATAACTCATCTTCTACTTCTTCAATTGCAAGAATTAAACCTAGACCCATCACAACCCTTTACCTTTAGATGCCTTTACTATCATGCTATGACGTCTTCTTATTTGAACAGCCTCTTAAATTACTCCTCATAGTTTGGAAAGGCCTCAATTGATTTATTAAAAAAAGGCATAACTTACATAAACCAGAATCAGCATACTAACTATGATTCAGAAAATTAGTAAACATTCGATTAATCTTAAAAGACAAATGCAGTAGAACCAGACAAAAAACTCAGATATGCTAATGCTTAAACGAAATAAGTAATTGAGAAAAGCCTACACCTTGTGATTTAACAATACCTTGTAAGAAGAATTGCACATAGGAGAGTGATGAGGTTGTCTATAAGGGGATTGACTACCTCTAGTGGATCATTTGGTAAAGCAAAGAACCCCAATGTGGCCTGTCAAATTCATCAAAAGATATTCACAATTGAGAAACCAATTACCATGGAATATAAATTCTGATGCTAGGGGTGCATAATTACAATGAATATTGCAATTTGTACCTTCATAACATGGTTTCTGGTTTCAACAGTTAGCTTTGGCTCCACAGAAACCAAAGTAGTGCAGGCACTTAAAGCAAGGGCCTGCAGAAACATCAATGGACAGAAAGAGTCAAAAACTTTCAAACAGAAGTTGATGCAACAAACAATAATCCTTTTTCCAATGCAGCACACAATCAATCCAAAGCAATATACAAACCTGAGTGCGCAGAAGTTCAAGACTATAATCAGCAAAGCCATCACTGTCATCTCGACCCATCAAAGTCAGTGTATAGTCAAGCATCTGGTCTCTTCTTTTCAGTGGGAATGATGCACCATTTTCCGCAGCATTAATGACAGCATGACCTGTATTAGTAACATTACGTAAATGCTATCATCTTTGGAAGATTGAGTATCACTAAAATAATATTTCCATAGTTATCACTATCACATAATATATAACATAATACATACAAATATATATGAATTTATATTATCAATAAATATCAAATCTTAACTGAATTGTAGGAATGTAGGATACAGAATTTAAAACATGAAACATACAATACACGAGCAACTTTATTCTGATCAGAAGCACATTGGCAAGTCTTCAACTTACTTCATGTCGATATTTAGGATTCCAATGTCAGTGGTAAAGAGGTTAGAGAAACTACAGAGGAACTTTCTTTGGGCAGGTTTAGGTGACGAGTTTAAGTTCCATCTCATGGATTTCCCTGAGGGAGTGTGGGGGTTTGGGTATTAGGACACTACACTTGGTTAACAAAACTCCGTTAAGAAAATAGTTATGGATATTCGCAGGGGAGAGAGTCTTTGTGGAGAAACATTATCCAACGGAAATATGGCTCGGCCGATGGAGACTAGTGGACTAAAAAAATCCACTTTAGTCATGAGGTGAGTTTAAGGAAATCAATTTTGGCTAACCTGGACTATTTTAGTAGTTTATTAGTTTCCTAATATTATGGTTATTGGACTCCTATAGATATAGGTTTGTATCTCTCTTTTTGTTGTAAGTTAATAAAATTCTTTTCTAAAGTCTCATGGTATCAGCATGGGTTTTGTTTAAGGCTCTCTCTCTCTCTCTCTCTCTCTCTCTCTCTCTACAATATCGCTACAGTGCCCTTACAATGCTGCTACAATATTGCTACTGTGCCATTACGGCGCTGCTACAGTATTTTGTTTTGAATTAACTATACAGCAGATAAGATCTAGTCCATTAGCAATGTTTCCCTTCCGAAGCATGGTTCAAAGTCGCGGTCGCGGTCGCAGTCGCGGACAAGGACGTCTCGTTGCGTATCGGGCGAGACACAACTTTAGGCATGAAACAATATTCAAAAAAATTAAAAAACAATCATAGAAAAATCAAAAAAAAATTAGGCAATCACATTGGAACCATCAAACAAGTAAAATAAATCCCTTAAGAGTGCATGATATGACAAAAAAACATAAAAAAGGCGCTAGCGCACTACCATGAGGTCCAATTTTAATATTTTATACCATAAGATCCCTAAGATTTCTAAATTTTTGTATTTTTGTTATGTTAGAAAAACTTTTAGATTTAATGGTGTAAAATGCTTATGTTAGGAACTTAGGGATTTAGGAGTATTAGATCATAAGGTCCCTAAGATTTTTAAATTATTTTGCCTATTTGTTATGTTAAAAAAACCTTTGAATCTAGTGGTACAAAATGCTTATGTTAAGGTCCCAAACATAAGGGGTATAATTATTAATAAAATTTATAGAAAAATGTAATATTACTGGCAGTTTTTATAAGTAAAATATTTAAATAAAATAAGTGGTCTGGTTTTTTTTAAAATATTGATAAAAACAAGGGTATATTTGAAAATTAATATGCTTTTAAGTTTTAACTGTAATTCTGGGTTTTTAAATTATAATGATAAAAAATAGGGGTATATTTGTAACTTAATATACTTTTTAATTGTAAATGATGTTCTAGTTCCTTCTCTTCGCAGCCTCGCAAGTTCTCTTCGCAGGTACAGAGCCCTTCTCTTCACAGGTAGAGAGAGTGAGAGAGAGAGAGAAGAAGAAGAAGAAAAAGAAGAAAGGGGAAGAAGTGAAGAACCCGTGTTGCTGCAGGTTCCTCTCTTCGCAGTTGCATCTCGCCCTGCTCTTCCCTTCTCTTTGCAGGTTCCTCTTTTTTTTTTTCTTTTTTTTTCCTAGGTTCCTCTGCTTACAGCGGAGGGTACTGCTACTACGGCTTCTTCTTCTTCATTTTTTTCTTTTGCTGCAAGGGTTCCTACTGGTTCTTCCTCTCTTTTTTATTTATTTTTTTTTTCTGGGTTCCTCTGGCTTACAGCGGAGGGTACTGCTGCTGCGGCTTCTTCTTCTTCTTCATTTTTTTCTTTTGGCTGCAAGGGTTCCTACAGTCCTGCTATCATCTCGGTCATCTCGTCCGAAACGAGACGATACACCGAGAACTCGGCATCTCGTCTCATCTCGACCAAGATCTCGGACGAGATGACCGAGTCTTCATCTTCTCGCCGTGAATTACAACTTGGGACGAAATCTTGTCCAGGTGGGCTCCGAGACCTAATTGACTCATCCGAGTCATCTCGGAATAGCCCGATACTTCGAACCATGTTCCGAAGTGCAGTCTATGCTTAAACTGTTACAATCATAGTTTTAAATATCGAGTGAAAATACCGTAATGGTAATGGTAAGATGTAACGAGTTGCAAGTGTATCAGGTTTCACATAGCGGGTCACAGCCATCATGTTCATGAATTTATTTTTATTTTTTTGCACAATATACCCCAAAGGTAGTGCCGCAGGGGTATACATGTTTTCACCTTACAATCATGTATATTAATGTTTTTAAAGAGATTGTAAGAATTTTATAAATTTTTAAATATTTTATATCTAATAAAAAAAAATAGATTTTTTCACAAATTTTATAAAAACTTAAAATATTTTTATAATTTCAAACTGTTTTCTTGGGGTGAATATTCTTAAGTACTTTTTTCTTTTATTTTGAGTGGATTTTTCAACCTTCACTATAATTATTATATAACTAATATATATATATATATATATATATATATATAAAGGTGTTGTCCTCACATAAGACAAGCTGCATCGAATAAGGGATCATTCCCTACTTTCTATATTAATGTTAATATTATAGGACATGGGAGTGTTAATCAGTGGAATTTACAATGCTATATATATATATATATATATATATATATATATATATATATATATATATATATATATATATACAGACTTGATCCATTAAGGTCTTGACCTTAAATTAATTTAAGGTCCACTCACCATTTCTCACACAGCTGATGTTATTTTGAAAAAACAGCCGTTGGATTAGATAATCTTCTTATGTATGTTATGCCTATCAAAAATTACAGTGATCCAACAATTGGTTTTCAAAATACAGTCCGTGAAACACTCTAACAGTATTTACCATTGGCTGCTGTAACAACTGTTTAACAGTCTGTATTTTGAAAACCGACCGTTGGATCACTTTGATTTTTGGTAAGCATGAATTACATTAAAAGATTATCTAATCCAATCCCAGTGAAAAGTGGACCTTAAATTAAGCTTAAGGTCCGGACCTTAATGGATCCTCTCTCTCTCTCTCTCTCTCTCTCTCTCTCTCTCTCTCTCTCTCTATATATATATATATATATATATATATATATATATATATATAACCATTCACTATTCTTCTTCTTCTACAGAAATTGCACGAAGCCCAGAACTGAGAACAGATAAACTAGCTAACCTATCAAACATGACTGCAACGGTGATGACGACGGAGACAGATGGAGGAGTTCAAATCTCCCTCTTTTCTACCTTTTTTCTTCTTCTTTCTTTGCTCGGAGACCTAAATGTAAGAATTCCATACGGATTTCTCAATTTAATCTCTTTCTTCTCAATCTCTCCCATGATTATTCATCTTTTAACCCTTTCTTTTAGTGGGGAAAAAATGACAAAATTTGTCAAGAATTTGCACAGATTCTCTACCTTTTAACCCTTTCTTTGGAGCCTAATAATCTTACAATAATGCCTAAACCCTAGATGATAGCTCTACGTTTCTCACAATGGTGCTCGAATGGTTGAAAGTTGTCAGGTTTAGAAAAAGACAGTAATATTAACTCCGATACCAAACTGATGCAGGACAGTCTTGGAAACCCTAAGGTCATGGGCTATCTTGAAAAGGAAGGCAGTGAAATTTGTGTAGAATCTAATTTGATGATTCTTTAGTAAGAAAATGGAATTGAAAAGATTTTAGTAAGAAAGAAAAGGAAGAAAAAAGTTCTTGAAAAACAAGAGAAAAGAGAAAGAAATATGAAAAAGAAAGGAAAAAAAAAAAAAAAAGGAGACTGAAAGAGTCAATACTATGAACATTAGTAAAAAAACATCAACTTTCATTCATTGAAAACTCCCCTAAAAGTACCATCTTTTTCTAGAAAAGGTTGCTTCCGAAGGAAGTAATCACAAACTTCCATGAGAAGCTACCATATAACTTCAAATATACGCTACTAGGTTAGTTCAAAGAGAAGCAAGTAGAATGCTTCTAAAAAAAAGCATTAGGTTACTTCCACCACTAAAAATTTAGTTGTAAGTTAATTAAAAAAATTCCCAAAGCAGACCCTATTATTCTATACTTGAATTTTCTCCATTAATTCTGGAAAATGGCCTGCTGGAGTAGTAGGTGGAGCCCATGGTCTAAGACTCTATTTATACTCTTCATTGGCCTTCGCTTCCAAGAGCATGCATCTTTAACCAACCTACTAAAAGTTTATCACAAGTATTTGGGATCATCAAATAAAATCAACGCAATATGCATGTAAAAGAAAATCATAAATTCTACCACAATAAAATAAAGGTGGAACAGCTGCAGAAGAGAAGATTAGAAAAAATAATTAAAGAACTAAAACCATACAAAACTTATACAAACCTAGTAAATCAATAGCTGTAATGACAGCTTGCTTTGCTGTGGGATGGCGTACATGAAGAAGCCGAGAAAGCATATTTGTCCCCTGTAACCACAATAATAAGTAAATAGCCTAATCTAGATATAAAAAGGTGCATACAGTTCTAGTAGGAATGAAAACGGCAATACATGTACGTAAGATTGAACCACATTAAGCAATAAAATTTTACAATCAAAATACGAGAAAGGATAACAACAATGGTCGTACTAATGTTATTTTAACGTACTTAGTATCAAAGTTAAGGAAAAGCTTTGTTCAGTTCACTTGTTAGCTTGTGTCCTTGAGATGTTCCATTACACAAATGTTTTTGTTTTCTTCTAAGAATTCCATGCAAAGTGAATAAATGTTTTTGAAAGCCCATGAGAAAACTAGCAACTTCTACAATGTGAAAATCATTTTGTCTCATGCAGTCAAGATCCCAAGTTAAATGGATTAGCATGGGTTGACCTATGCATCAACCCACACTCAGTTTGACTTCTATCAAAGAGTGACTATCCAAACCAAACCCAACCCAGAGTTAGTTACTGTTGGTTATCCAACTTAACAAAAAGGTCTGTAAAAGACAGTCTAATTTATGTTAAGCGTGGCCAAACTTGGACACCCATGCATAGAGAGGTCCACCATGCAAATGTTCTGAGAACATAATGTCATGAGAACATCAGCAACTAGCCAGACCCCTATGGATATACAAAATAAGTTTTTTATAAGAGCGGGTTTAGAAGAATTTACATTCTTGTAGGATTATTGCCTTGCAAATGATATGATACCTACTACTCCCTCTAGAGACAAAAGACTGGGACTGGAATGACCAGAACCAGGATAGGGTAACAGGTTTAGGTTTGAACTGGTTTTATTTAGCTGATGCCCATAGTTGATTGCTATTCTTCAGGCTATGAGCATTTAGGCTATCGGGTTTAATAGGCTTAAGGATGAGTATCCTTCTTGTCCTAATTTTGGACTCATTTTTCAGAAGATTCAGGATAGGCACCGTCATGACCATATTGACTTTATGATTAGGAACGATTACCTATTTCTTGGGACTCGGCAATGTATTCCTCATACTTCTATGAGGGACTTTCTTATATGGGAGTTACACGCTGAGGGTATTGTAGGACACTTTGGTTGGGGTAAGACCGTTGATTTACTTCAGGATAGGTTTTATTGGCCTTCTCTTAGGAAAGATGTTGCCTGAGTCGTGTCTTAATGTCGCACTTGTCAGCTAGCTAAGGCTAAGAAAAGAAGCACTGGTTTGTACACCCCTTCTTCACCTGTTCAACACACACCTTTGAAGAGTTTTTTTTTTAAGTGACCTTTTGAAAAAACATATTTGTGAGAATGACCTCCTAAATAAAATATTTGTAAGAATGAGCTCCAATGATCTGGTCACACTGCCAACTGGGAAAGTGGGTCCCACGTTTCCCATGTGGCCCTAAAATTGCAGTTTGAAACAGCGGTTTTCCTAAGTAGATCACCGTCCTCTCCATCAGGTAAGTCCCTTTTGCTCTTTCTCTCCATTTCCGCCCCATCTCTCTTTCCCCCACCCTCTCCATTAGCCTCTCACTCTGTCTTTCCCTCTCACTCACTCAGTCACTCTCCTCTCCCTTTCCCTTTCACTGTTGCTTTCCTTCTCACTTCAATGAGAATGGTTGAATAGGTTTACATATTTGTTATTTTTATTATTATTGATTTGGTTTACATACTTGGGGTTGAAATTTCAAGAGTTGAAAATTTTTTTTTTCTGGACAGAAAAAACAAATAGGTTTCTGGGTCTTCGACTTCTCATTGAAAAAATACAATTATGAATAAATCCCAAAATGTGTATTTTATACATATTTTTTGGCAGAATTTCACTCATATCTTGTCTTTGTTTTCCTTGAAGTTGTTGAGTATCATGCTACCTCTCTCGTCATCCTTCTCTCTCTCTCTCTCTCTCTCCTGACGTTTTTTTTTTTCTTTAATTCAAAATCTTCTAACTCTGATCTTATCAGATCTTATCCACAAGAAATAAATATAAAAAAAAAAAAAGGGAAAAAAAACTTTGATCTAATCCACACACACACACACACACACACAAAAAACCAGTTTACATTACAAAAATTTTAACTTTTTTTTTAAGTTTTTGGATGGGCTAGCTGCCGACAACTCGCCAGAGTTGCAGCAGCCACGCCTCCCCTCCTCTCTCTCTTCGCTTGGGTTGGTTCATCAATTTTTTCGTGCAAGAATGGATTAGGGAAAGAGAGAGAGAGAGAGAGAGAGAGAGAAAGAGAGAGAGAGAGATGAGCATCTGGCATTAGGAAGGTGGCAAAGAAGAAAACATTTTTGAGTTTGGTCTACTTGCTTCCTCTATAAATGGTTAGACAGGAAAGAAGGCCATAGCTTTGCTTCCCATTACTTGTTCAAGTGCACAGTCAGATGACTCAGATCCCACTACCGTGATAAGGTTTTGCTTTTACCATTGTCTAAAAGAGAATAACAACAAAGATTTATCTCCTCATTATGACAATCTAGAGAGAGAGAGTGAGAGAGAGAGAGAGAGAGTGCATTCATTGGGGGGACTTGGTTGCTTTATAACGCAAACACAGGGGGTGTGACAATTGATGGAATTGTTCTATGATTCGGAGAGCTCTTCTATGTTTCCAATGAGATTCGGCAAGCTCCTCTTGGTTCCAACGAGAATGGATCAGAAGAGAGGGGGTTTCCTTTGGTAAAATCTTGTAAGGCAGATCAAGGTATATGTTTACAGGAAGAACCGCTGTTTTAAACAGCGGTTTTAGTGCCACATGTGAAATGTGGGACCTACTTGCCCAATTGGCAATTTGACCAGGTCATAGGAAGTCATTTTTACAAATATTTTTTTTAGGAGGTCATTCTCACAAATATTTTTTTTTAAAAGGTCACTATTAAAAAAATACTCACCTTGGAAAGATATTAGTAGGGATTTTGATCTCAGCTTGCGTAAAACAGCTAGGGGACACGATTCTATGTTAGTTGTGGTGGATAGGTTTTCTAAGATTACACATTTCATGTCTTGTAGTAAGACTGTAGATGCATCTCATCTGGCCAAAATCTTCTTTAGGAAAATTGTTCGTCACCATGGTTTACCAAGTTCCATTGTGTCTAACAAGAATGTTAAATTCATTAGTTATTTTAGGAAGAAACTTTGGAAACTTTTTGGGACCCAAATAAAGTTTTCTGTTGCCTTTCACCCACACAGACTGATGGTCAAATTGAGGTAGTTAATAGGAGTATTGAGGATTTACTCAGGTGTCCTGTAGGGGAATGTCCTGGGAATTGAGACCTAACTTTGCCATCTGCGGAGCTTGCTAATAGTGGTTTGTTTAACCAAACTACAAGTATGAGTCCTTTTCAGATTGTAAATAGTCGTTCCCCCTTGCTGGCCCATTGATCCTATCCCTTTACCCCATGATTTCCACCCTTCGATTGCTTTGAGTAATGATAATTATAAATTAGTTGTTGATGTTCATCGAAGGAAACAAGAATTTAATAAAGGAAATTATGTCCTAGTTTGTGTACGCCCTAAGTGTTACCCTAAGCATTCTTTCAAGAAATTGCATGCTCGAGCCACCATACCTTTTCGTATTCTTTGTAAAATGGGACCTCATGCTTATTTACATGATTTATCAACAAATATGTATGTTAGTTCTGTTTTCAATATTGAAGATTTTTTTCCTTATCGAGGTACTTTTGAGCCTCCCACTGTGCCAATTCTTTCCATAGGTGACTCTACATCTTCTCCTAGTGCAGCTCCCATGTCAACTCTACCCCGTTTACCAATTCCTCGCATTGATTAGACTGCCGACGTTCTTGAAGAGTTGAGAATCAAACCATTCTTTCGCACGGATGCCATTTTCGACATTATCTTGTTCGTTGGAGAGATCATCCGAATACAAACGATGCTTGGATTTCTAAAGATGAGTTCCACTGTCTTACTCCAGATCTACTTGAGGATAATCACCAGCATAACTTTCTCAACTAATGAGAATTGATAGGAATCAAGAAAGTCCACATGAGTTAGCTCACGACCCACGCATGTTCAAAACCTATGTTAAGCAGGGTGATAGGATTTAGTTCAACAAATTTTAGGCTTTCCTTTTTATTTTAGGTTTCGTTTACTGTTATTTTAATTAGGGATTATTTTATTACTTGTTTCTATTTTTGGTTATGGTTGTAGCCTATATAAAGGCTCCTAAACTCTTATTTTGAGACAAACTTTGTGATTAATTAATTGAATACAAATCTTTTTCTTCTAAAATTCTTCTCTCCCTCTCTCTTCTTTCTCTCTCTTTTCTCTTCTCTCTCCCTAAGTTCAACAACATGATATGTCAAAGAATGTACACTGCAATCTATAATAAAATTACCCGATATGGGACTATACCCTTTGTTGTTATCTTAATTCAACAATACAAGGATGAGCTACCAGAAGCTTGGTAGGCTTTAGATGTGACATCTTATGACTATCTAAACATTAAATTTTAGAAATCATTTGATTGTCAAATTGAAGAAAGGGTGATTTTTCAAACTTTGAGTACCTGTTGGACTTCTAACACTTTGCACATGGAACTAATCCATGGACTGTTATATATGTTTGAGGAAATTTAGTTCTGAGTTAAATAAAGTAAAGTAATAAGCATATTTAAACTTTTGACTTTGGCATTAAATTTTTAATGTGTTCATAGTATACTTTAGGTCTGACAATCAAAAACAACTCCGGCATTTATTTTCCACAAGGCATAGAGGATGCTTCAAACAACCAATGACGTAGCAAAAATTCAACATTTAAAAATTTGACTGCTACATTAATTAAGTACTGCTTAGGAAAGTCCTAGCTAACATCTTACCTAAGGAAGCCAAATCAACTACATGTCCCCTGGCTGCTATAACTATAGCTCAATCATTAAACAGATCACCTACCTTCATTTGTTGTATCGATCTGTACGTTTTATACTCGATCAATTTTTTCCTAAAGCGACACCATCCTTACAATTAAAACATTTCAAACCAGCAACCATAACAAGTTGTACTAATGAGAATTATACATAGCATATAGATTATATATCTCATGGAGATAAGCCAAAGGTCCTTATTCATAAGCTTTCTCAAAATCTTAGAAGTTATCAAAAATACAGCTCGACAGCAATCAAAAAAGTGAGAAAATTATTATATTCACTAGTAATTTTGTGTTCTAAAGGAATATTGTATTATGGAGATGTGCGGTTTTAGTTATTTTTTAGGTTATTTGGTTAGAAAGGAATTCTCATATTTTTTTCAAGATAGATGTGATAGTTTTGATGGTATGGGATAGAGTGAGTTAGATGTGATAGTTTTGATGGTTTATGGGATAGAGTGAGTTTTTCGAGTTCTTTTTGGGCTTCGGTGTCTAAGGAATTTTGGGAAATTGGGTAGCAGTGTGTGATTAGTGAGATAGTTTAATACAACTTGTCCTCTTTATTTGTTCTAATTAAAGTTCTTGTTGCTTCTCCAAAAAAAAAAAAAAAACGAAATGAAAAGAAAAATTGAACCTGAGTAAGCAAAATACATAAAGCACAAATGTATGCAAATATACAAGGAAATTCACAAGGCACCCAAAGGCATTCTTTCTTACCACGAGTGCATCTATTCTGGCTTCAATAACTGTTGATGGTGCATATCTTGCAGCATATCCATACATTAGGGCCAAAGCAGCATGTATATCATCAGACTCTTCCATTATAACTTTATCAGAGAAAAAAGATAGAAATCTGCAATACAAACTGTTCAGATCAATAGACATAAGATATATACAGATTTTTACCCAAAAAATTAATACATAAAGAAATGCACATTTAAACTTCAACTGATTAAACAAGCATTAGAAAATAAAAACTATTATTAACCTAAATGATATTGCATTAATCAACAGTTAATTGTTCGAAACAATAAACAAATTATAGTGATTTCATTTTCTAAGTACACTGCTGCTTAAAGATTCCACCCTTCGACATAAATAAATTAATGGTTATATACCCATAAGTCCCAAACATAAGCATTTTATACCACTAGGTCCAAAGGTCTTTTTAACATAACAAATAGATAAAGGAATTTGAATATCTCAAGGACCTCATGGTATAAAGCTTTAAACTCATAACTTTTGGATAATTTTCCCATAAATTAAATAAATTTTGTTTAATTTAAAATTAATGAAAGGAGAGGTTTTTAACAACCTGAAATAACACATTGGAAAGCACTTGAAAAGCAAGATTAACTAATTAAATATTAAGTATAGAACAATAATTCCAACAGTATCAAGAATCTTCAACCAAAAGAATGTGAAAAAGGAAGCGACCAAGAGAGAGAGAGAGATTAGAATATTAGATATGAAGAAAATAAATTCCATCTAATAAGCCTAGCATGCACCTTTGAAAAATATTTTGGCCAACATTATCAAGAATGACTTTCAGTTTTTCCAAAACAGTGTCCAAATGGGATGCTGCAACCTGGAAGTAATTAACAGCAGTGAATCATAAACATGCCAAGGAATGAAAAGAGTCATCAACAAACTAATGAATGCAACTTACCAATCCCATGGCTTTTGCCAAACCCAGCCTATTTGTAGGAATTGCAATGTTAGCTTGATTATACATCCAATCAATTTTACCGTGAACATAAGCCCTGTCCTCAACTTTCTGAAGAAGCATGCCCAGGCACCTGCAACAGAAAAGAAAAACTTAAAAATTAATGCAAGTGATTATCAAAATTAAATTAAATTAATGTAAGCCTTTACCGTGAAAGGTTATACACTTGGCATTGGTTAACGACAGCCAAGGAAGGGCACTATTGGAATCTAAGGAAATGGAAATAAGTTTAGAACAAAAACATTATGTGCAAGTAAAGTTTTGACTGGTGTGATGCAGGAGTATCCTAAGCGCATGCAAAGGCCAATGATGCATTCTTCTTGTTTGGCAAACAAGAAAATGAAAGAAAATGGACTATTTTATTGAGAACTTTGGAAAGTTACAGAGAAAACAGAGACTTTGTCTCTCTAAAAACTGAATACAGATCTGAAAACTAATTATAGATGACTACTACTCCCTATTTATAAGGAATCTAAGTTGTTGTAACTAAGAGAGAATGCTAAGGTGACTAGGCTGTCAGCAATCAATAACAGAGTACTAACTAACAACAAAGCTTAGGAAATAAGATTGAACATTAGCAGATCAAAGTTTAACAGTAGTAATAACAGTCCAGTGGCTTATCAGTCGGTAGCTAACAGTCCAGTAGCTTTATCAGTCAGTAGCATCACAGCAGTTAGCAGTAGGCAACAGCAGTACTTTCTACTCTCATCAAAGCCTATAATTCCCATTACATCAGCCAAGCAGGTCCCCTAATTACCTTGGAGTTTCAGCCTTAGTTCAATCTTGATTCCTGTGCTTACTTATTTCAGTTCCATAGACTGATTTAAGCTTCTAACAGGTTTGAATAGTCATGTGATTATCATGCAGCTTCTAAGAAGTGTCAAATGAATAAGATTAAGATTAACAAAAAGTAAAGAAGTAATCAAAAGGTTGACATCTTAAGGTTGCCATAAAACAAATTATGGATTATTGTTGTACTGTTTTTTAGCGTAATTTCAGCAAAATTAGAACCAAGAACTATAAATCACGGACATCACCCAAAAATAAAAATAAAAAAGTGTCTTGGTTCATGATAAAATTCTTTCAAAACTTACCGACAAAACAAAACCATAAATAATAATAATTGATGCAGAAAAAACAACCAGATCACAAGAACAAAAATATTGGAAGCAGATTTTCAGCAGGAGGAAAATAAGCATGGGCTGTCAAGAATAAGAAAAACACACACATCATGATATTCTACAGACATTCGTAAAATCAATGACAAGAACTTTTAAAAAAAAAACATCGAATTAAATGAATTAATACCGGTGAAGTAGTGCAGAATGCTCGTCATCAGATGTATAAAGTTCATATTGTTTGGCAAAAGCATTTCCCAAAGAAATCACCCAATCAACATCTTGAATCACATCCAACGATTCTGCAAGAAACTGTCACCCAAAACAAAGAGGCATTTCAATTATATGTGTTGCATGGTTGGCTTTTCACACAACATTTAAATAAACCAATTTGCGACTTTTAAAAATAATTATGATAATTTTGGTGAAAATTATTTGTTGCTTTTTAATAAATCTATTCCTGACAATGAATGTGTGCATTCAAATGCCATGGAAAACAAAATGGAATGATCTAAAATCTATGTTGTTTTCAACATCCCCCAAATGGAAGTCAATGGAGCCTGATTCCACGTAATTTGTTTCTACCATGTAGCCAAGAAATATTAATGAGACAAATAGGTATCAATAACTATGTACTAAATGATTCAAAGGTTGATGAAACTCACATTGATTATCATGTCATCCCAAGTCTCTTGATATGAAGGATCCTGCTTTAGGTCTTCTGTGTCACTAACATATGCCTTCATTTTTGGAATCTAGAGCTTACCAGACAGGAAAATCAGTCAGAATCTAAAATATTCAGCTTTGCATAATTAGCCCAAAAAAAAAACAAAAAAAAACAAAGTTTATAAGAAAAATTAATATGATAACATCACTAGAGCCAAATTTCAAAGGTTTTGAATAAACATGAAGCATTCTGCTAATTTACTAGCAGTAAAAGAGAAGAGTTTGTGAGGTATTGAATTATTCAATATATATTTGAGCTAGAGTGTCTTATAATGGAGACTTTTATCAAAACTAATAGAATTTTAGTCAAAATGCCATAGACTTCTAAACTTCACACCTAATTCAATCAATAAATTTACCCCAATCTAACCCAATAGCTTAGCTGAAGTTTGATGTTAATAACCACTGATTTGATTTCCATACATATATACCATTTTAGTTGCATAAATGCTCCTACCATTAGTTTTGTCAGAAGAAGGTGAAAAAAAAAAAAAAACACCTTCACTTGCCACCATTAAGGTATAAACCTCCCATTTCTAGCTAAACATTAACTACATTATTATATACCTCATCTTGCCAAAACAAGTAGATATTCTTTGGAAAGAGAGGTGCCAGATAACATAGGACCTGCAATTACAAGAAAGTAAGTGAAGTAGACGTTTCATCATTCAGGAATATCACTGCATTCCAAATAAAATCATGAAACTACAATTCAAACAAAATCATGAAAACAGCGGAACCTTTATAATCTTAGATGTCCCAATGACTGTATATAAAACAAAGGAAAGACAGCGATCTACTCTCCCTTATGTTGTCAGCTCTAAGAAACCTTCCTTTTTCCCCTCTTGGGGTCTTTCCTTCCTATTCATGCACACTTACTATAGAAGGTAATTGCATTCAACTAACTTACATAAAGATAGGAGATTGTGTGAAGGGCTCTCGAACCTCTTCTTCAAGTTTTAGAAAATGGAAAAATTGAATCATCCTAAACCTAATAATTATTCAAAAAAAAGTCATCCCTATCTGATGCACCAATATGATGAGTTGAATAGAAAAATAATGCAGCCTTCTGTATCTTTCTGTTGAAATATCAATATGATGTAAGAATAATATGCACAAATCTAGAATAAGAGATGCATACTGTCAGTATCTGAGTTGCCAGCTGCTCCCTTGCAAGAGGATCATGCAAAAGCACCACCAAGCGAGCAAAAAGCTCCTGAATTTATGTGCACCAGATAGATTGTTGACATCTATTGTCAAGTTAAAATAAATAAATAAATAAAGTTAAATACACCATACGCCAGCAAAGATTCTACCTCAGGATTTGGAATATCAGCACGAGCTTTACACTCACTAAGCATCGAATTTCCATGAGAAGATCTCTGTCTGCACAATTCTGAGATGCATCTGCAAACCTGTAAAAGCAGGAAATCCATATCCAACAATAGGAGACACATCAGACAAGCACCAATCTCCATCCCTTGAAAGAAAAGCCAGGACTGCATTCAAGCAGACCCACGCACAAACCAGTTTTTCAAGTCAGAGTTCTGGAAATAAGTTTGTTGCTTGATAAGGGAGTACATACTCAGATTGAGACAAAGTCTTACCGTTGCAACTGCACCAGTATAAGCTCGCGGAATAATCATCTTCAACAAAAAAGGCCAAAGAATAAACTGCAGAAGATTTAGGTATCAAATACAAGATTTTATTCATGATTAGTGATACTGGTAATAAAAAACCAAGAAACCCTATGAAAGAAAGGAAAGTGATACCAACAAGAAACGAAAAAGACCATTAGAGATTTAAGAAATATTAAATTGACAATGTGGTATACCTCCATTTCAGGAATGGTAATTGTTAGCAAAAGAAGACCTTGTTCACAGACTGATCTT
>JAESVK010000656.1:212496-214996 GCA_017140935.1 Hamamelis virginiana | reverse complement strand
AATTAAATGTTTTCAATGAGAATAAATGGACAAAAGCCAGTGCAAGAGCAGATTCTAAGTGACAGCACCTTGACCCAGGTGAGTTGCCCAAGATGGAGTTGTTGCCCAAGTCAGCTTTGTCTCGACTCAGACTTTGAACCATGCTTGGGTGAAAGAGGAATGGAAGGTAGTTAGAGATTGGCATCTCATGAGAGAAATTTTGGATATTGCGGGGCTTATTGACACTTCCTTCACTTAGAATGGAGAAGCAGACTTTCTTGCAAAAGAAGGGGCTAATACTAAGGAAAGCTTGATGGATCACTTCTACCCAACATAATCCCCAGTTGGCAATCGTGATTTTTGACAGCTGTAATCCTTATGTATTTCTTCTTTCTTTTAATTAATCTTCATTTCATATCAAAAAACAACAAAAACAACAACAATAATAGATAGATAGATAGATAGATAGACCAGTTGGCAACTCATGCCCTTTGAGAGCTTTAGCCCTTTACGTATTTCTTCTTTCTTTTAATATAACCGTCGGGTGTCAAAAAAAAAAAACAAACAAACAAACAACAATAACAATAATAGATAGACGGAGATGCTATTATCATGTGCACCTGACGCAAAGTTGTATCAGGTGACCTCTGTAGGGACATTTGCAGAACAGATTTTGAAAAACCGACCGTTGGATTAGATAGATTGCTTATGAATTTCATGTTAGCCAAAAATCATTGTGATCCAACGGTCGGTTCCTGAAAATTTTGAATGGAAAAAAATGATGATATTTTGAAGAACAAAAAAGTCAAAAATTTTCACAACAACATTTTTGAGAAACTAACCGTTGGATCACTAATTTGTGGCGAACATGAAATTCATAAGAAATCTATCTAATCCAACAGTCGGTTTTTCAAAATTTGTTCTACAAATGCCACTACGGAGGTCATCTGATGCAAAGTTGCATCAGGTGCACCTGATAATAGTATCTCCAAATAGATAGATAGATAGATAGATAGATAGAGAGCTTAAGTACACAACAGGAACTCCGAGAGAGCGCCTACCAGATTACTATCAAGACAACCAATCCCTCGGCATAGGAAAAATAACCAAGCCATTGTGAAAATTTTGCCTAGGAGTCAAATTCGGAACACTAAATTGGGTCCTGGACTTTAATGGTGATCTAGCCAGTGATTAATCCACAGAATCAACAATCTCACATTCTGCTTTTCTGTAAGGGTCTTTTCCTGCCATAAATTCGTATTTTTTTCTTTTTTCTCTTTTGTTTTTGTGAGTATCCTGTTACTTTTTTATAAAATAGATACATATAAATATAAATATATAGATATGAATAAATAGAAATAAGATAGATTAGAACTTTATGAAAATGAAAAGGCATAACTCAATTAGAACTCTTAGATTATATGCATTATGCAGCATGATACCATGATTTTTATTTTTTATGAAAATGGGAGAGCATAGCTTGATTAGAACTCTTAGTTTTCCAAATAGCAAAATCCAATCAATTCACGGATATTCCATGAATCTTTTTCTGTTTACCTATCATCAAACTTAGGGAGAATAAGGATTTTCAGTAACATCTGACATTTCAACATTAACTTACAACACCAACGGTTCATAGAAAGTAATGATCGATCAAACATTAATCATACCACCATATAAATGTCCAAGCAATTTTTATTTTTTATATACATTTTCTTTTTCTTAAAATATCAAAATTAAAATATTTTTCAATTCAATTCCCAAATCCCACTGAGGCCATCTCCAATGGTAATATCCATTTTTGTGATCCATTTCCATTTTTTGGATCAAAAAGTGAAAACGGATAAGGATATAGATAGAGGTGCTCCAATGGTATCATATCCATTTTTTGGTTCAACCATCTTTTCCTACATTTCGATCCCTATTTTTCCTCACAAACTACATTTTTTTCACCAATCAATCACCATTCCTCCATCTTCAACACCATTTGCAAAAATAATAATATTATTATTAATTAATAAAACAATAAAAATAATAATAAATAATAAAAATATTAATCTAGTTGGAGCTTATTGTTGCTTTTATGAGAAAATAGGGGGGAAATGGTGACGTGGCAGTGAAAATGGTGATGTGGCACATCTATTTTTTTTGGATATTTTGATATCAATTTGGATATATCCATTTTTGGATATGGATATGGAGCACCAAATGCGCTAGCCATATCCAACAAATGGATATGGATATGGATATATCAAAATTGATATCCATATTTGGATATATCCATTTTTGGATATGGATATGGATCACCATTGGAGCACCAAAAGTGCTATCCATATCCAAAAAATGGATATGGAGATGGCCTAAGTCATCTACTTTTTAAAAAAATTATAGTCTCGCAAAAAGTTGCATCTCAAGGACTATTTTTACAATATAAATTTTAACACACATTTATATATTTTCTTTCATAATTTACCAATAAAAAAAAAAAAAAAAAAAAAAAAAAAAAAAAAAAAAAAAAAAA
>JAESVK010000656.1:185299-212396 GCA_017140935.1 Hamamelis virginiana | reverse complement strand
TGTAGACACACCATTTCTCAAATTCCAAGGAGTCATTTATTTTTTTTTTTTTTTTTTAAATGTCTTATTAACCATGTTAAATAAAAATATAGTCTCACAAAGAGTTGCATCGTGACCCCTCTCCATCTCTCCTCCTTGAGGCTATATTCACCTTATTCATTTACACCATTACAGTACAACTCTTCTTTAACTAAGAAAACAGAGCAATTCTTCACGTCTTTTCAGGATAGACATCCATTCATTGCAAAGTGGTACCAATGATGGTGGCTGCTCCGCATTATTTATGAGAGCAATTATTGCCCAATAGCATCAGACCATTAACTAAATTATTTCTATTCTTGGTCAATAGCATCGGACCGTTAAGTTAACTAAATTATTTCTACTGCAGAGGCTCGTGTAGAATATACCATTTGTATACCCGATGAAACATACATATATATGTATAACATGTGATGATATTGTTTGCTCTTGCTTTCCTCATCTTCATTTCCTTATAAGATTAGTTCCGACACACTGCAATCACCTTGGGCATACATACATATTCTTTCAATGCCTCCTCTATCACCAAACAGGTACTATAAGTATCACTTACCAGTTATCCCTCATATCTTATAACATTAAAAGAAGGATTAGTGACTTATGGATCTTAATTATTTATAACAATTATCAAAATAGCCCTCTTTTATGATTTTTTTTCTCATGCTTCATTAATCGTTTAAAATAATTATATGCCCTATCTGATGATTTTGTTCTCACGCTTACATATATATTTCAAAATAATTATATATGATTTCAAGGATACAATTGGAATTAAAAGGCTACATACCCATCTAGATGATTTTGTATAATCCAACAATAAGTGGAACCCATGGAATGGAGGGCTATGGTCCTTTTTTATGATAATAATTAACATAACAAAATATGAGGGAGGTGCAAAATTTATTGTACATAACAGATTCATAGGCGATCATCACCAAAAAAAAAAAAAAATTAGAACCAATCATTTTATAGACAGACTATGTAAATAAATTTCTAGAAAAAAAAGAAAAAGTTTGGAACTTCTCAAATCATCCCATATACACTGCACAAGAGCAAACTGACCTGGCCTAAAATGAACAAGCTTTTCATGGCCCAAAATAAATGGCAATTGATTTATTGGTGGGCTTCTTGTTGCGTTTTAATTTTAGTAATAATCCTTCGGGGTAGAAATACTTGCATATAAAACTAATATTCTTTCCAACAATATACTTGAACTTTAAAAATTACTAACGTGTTCATCTTGAAGGCGCTAATTTCTTGACCTTTATATTGTTATAAAATTTGTGAGATAGCATGCTACACTTCTTAGAAAAATCAAAATGTGACAAACTCAAATTTCCTCCACTAGCAGAATGCAGTTACAGTAAAAGAAACTGTTAAATTACACTAAATTGCATTGCAGAGCATGAGTAACAGCATCAAGTGAAACTGCGTACTTGAGAAACTCAATTTTACTACCAATGCTAGGAGAAAGAAGCTTTTTTTTTATCAGCAACAAAGATGTATTTTATGATAGTAAAATACAAAGAAGTTTTTTGAAGCAGAAAGAAGCTTTACCTCAAAATCAAGCAAGGGAGGACCATTTTCTGATAGTAAAGAGGCATTAAGGAGATTGTGGAGACTACATGTCGCCAGAAAGGCAAGATGTTGATCTTTCTTAAACCTATTAACAGAAAACAGAGAAAGAAAACCACAATATGAACCTATGTCCATTTATATACCTAATAAATATTGTGTGTTTGTATGTGAATATATACGTATAACAGCAATTCAATAAACTAAAAAACATAGTACTGGAGAAACATACATGTATATAGTATAGAATTATGACTAGATTGAATCATAATAAATTAAAATTGGTTTCTATTTGTGCATTGCAAGTATGAGTCCCGATCTAGTAAGCATATGCTGACTTTCGCAAAATTCAGCATGGAGCTCATAGGGAATTGTGGGATGCATATTTTGAAAACTGACCGTTGGATTAGATACTCTTGTTATGGATGCCACGTCTACCAAAAATCACAATGATCCGATATAGGCATCTCAAAATACAAACTATGAAAAATTATGACAGCTGAAAACTGTCACAGTTTTTCTCAGTGACATATCTAAGAATCTGACCGTTGGATCACTGTGATTTTTGGCATGCCTACATACATATGCATAGTATCTAATCCAACGGTCAATTTTTCAAAATATGCATCCCACAATCACCTATGAGCTTCATGCTGACTTTCGCGAAAGTCAGCAATGCTAATAGGATCATTTCTGTTGTAAGTATTATTGTTTTTTTCTTTTTTTCTTTCTTTTTCTTTCCTGATGTAAGTAGGACATCTTGTCCTCTTTTCTTTTGGTTTGAATAAAGTTGTCGCTTATCAAAAAAAAAAAAATCAAATAAATCATACAATTCCAGTATAGTTGGGACAAGTCTGGGTAAAGCTGCCTTGAGTTGTGTCCGGGTAATAAGACCAACCATCTGACCCAATGCTTCCACAGAAGACATGCGTACCTATTGTAAACAAGAACTATGTCAAATAACATAAATTATACTTCAATAAAAAAAATGAAAATTCAGGCAAGAAAATGTAATGCATAGAATATATAAACATTCAACAACCTACAACTTTATTCAAAAAATCAAAAATCAATTAATAGTGCTTATCTATAATATGGTTTTCGACTCTAAGGACCTGCTTTTCTAGTCCCTTCACTCATATTAATCTATAAATTTTATAGACATCAAACTGCATGACAAATAAATAGAAATAAAAAACTAACACTATTATCTCTAATGCACAACAATGTCGAAATCTACAAGGAGAAAAGAGTTTGGAATTTTAAGCAAACTCCCATAAACTTGTTACTATATTTTGTATGAATACGAGGCATATTTAAATACTCTAAAGAGAAACATGACCCCTCATATGCAGAATACGTTAATGGTCCTAAATTCCTTCCCTAATAGACTAATAGGGAAGTGCCATATGGACCAAAGGAATGGTGTCACGTGGATCAATGTAAGGTTGCCATGTGGACCAGTGAGAGAATGCCACAAGGCTTTCCTCAATGTAATAGCAGAAGAGGGATCTCAAGGCTGAGTTTATCATCCACGAAGGAGAAGGGGATCCCTCGGTTCACTCCACTTGCCTACCTCGACCTCGAGGAAGCATGCATAGGAGAACTAACCCACTACTCGTCCCCTACTTCAACTACAGATATGAGCCCAAGCATATAGTAGGATACGTGGAAGTCAACCTCGAGGCTTGAAGCTGAAAGGGACAAAGATGCCCACAGCCCACCTCAAGGTGGATGCCCCTCTGGGGATTCCCACTAAGCAAATGCCCACATTGATGGTGGAAGTTGAGGCTTGGGAACTATCCCAGTTCCCCTTAAAAATGCCCGAGGCATTGCACCCTAGCGCTATATGCCTACATAGGCCGATAGCAATGCCAGGGGGCTCAAACTCTCGAGCTTGGTGCTTAAAATGGCAAGACTGGTTTCCAACCCCACCTCAAGGCGAGGTCATTAGCGAATGACTTCGCCCTCCTTGGGATGGCTCGAGGGATATGGATTGTGGGCTAGAGTGAAAGCTAGCAGAGGTACCACCTCAGTCTAGGGGAAAGAAGGTAACTTTTGCCTTAGCCTTCATGAGGGTAGATGAACGAGACGTGTCCCCGGTCACGTGGCAAATGCAACGCACTTTGCATATTGTAGACTTTGTAGTTGTTGACCTGCTACCAAGGGCAGCATTCATGTATACACGCCCCGACATTGTAGGGCCCTCTCATTGGTTCCCAACACAAGTACGATCCTATCTTGGACCAAGGGGGCGTGAAGGTAGGGTTGCATGCATTCATGCATACAACAAGGGCACGTCCTTGACCTCTCTCATTGGTTCAGCCCTGCAACCCTAACTGCCACCCAGTCGTCCCCCACTCAATGCCCCCCTATAAAAGCTAATACTTCCATCCGAAAAGGACAAGAAAGAATCAATACTCCACGGTCTCCACCTAACAAGGTCATCAGCTAAGGTTCTCATTAACTCTCATTTACTCCCTCATTACACCTTTCTCATTTACTCCGTCCCTCATTACTCCTCAAGTTTTGAGGGTTAATCCTTGGAAAGGGATTTGACCTAAGGGGACAACTCCAGGTTACCCTCACTTACTGCCTTCCCTCATCAGCCCTTAAGGCTCCGCTCTCCCCTCTAGCTCATTTCTCTCGCCATCAACATGTCACCTTACATGACTAACCTCCCAACAACAACCATAGTATTCTAACCATGGTTTTAAGTATCGGGTAACGGTAAAGGGTAACGGGTATCGGGTGTATCAGGTGATACATAACAGGTAACGGGCGCCGTGGCCGTGAAATTTTTTGTTTTTTCCACACCAACCCCCAAAAGCAGTTATATGCATGTATAAACCTTCTTGGACTGTATATTAATGTTTTCAAAGAGTTTTTATTTTTTAATTTCTATGATTTATATAATAAATTTGGAAAATTCCTTTTGTCCTCCCTAGTGCATCTGACTAATTTGGAACAATTATTTCGAGAAACCAACCGTTGGATTTGATGTTCCACTTATACTTATCATGAATGCAAAAAATTACATTGATCCAACGGTCGATTTTTACAATTTAAAAAAAAAAAAATAGTAAAAAATAATGAAAAAATTGTGAAAACTGTCAGTCTATTTATAATTTAAAAATAAATAAATAATAAAATAAAATAACGGACCGTTGGATCCATGTGATTTTTTGTATTCATGATACATATAAGTGGATCATCAAATCCAATGGTCAGTTTTTCAAAATAACTGTTCCAAGTTCTTCAGATACACGAGGGAAGACGAAGAGGAAAGACGAATAGAATTGTCAAATAAATTCTTATTTATAAAAAATTAAATAAAATTAATAAACATTTTTAAAAATTATTAAAAATTAATTAACATTTTTAAAAAGATATTTCTTTATATTTTATTTAAAAGTTATAAAAAAAATATGCTTTTATTAAAACAATTAAACAAATAAATATTAATATTAATATTTTATAAAATAACCTTTTGACTTGTTGACCATTAAAATTAAAAACAGTCTTTAGACCCTTCACACTTCACACAAATAAATACTGGGTATGTATATATGTGTGTGTGTGTGTGTGTGTGTATATATATATATATATATAGTGTATATCACACACAGTAGGCACTGCCGACTCGGCAGTCGGCACTCGAAAACACCAACTTATCGGACGGCGACAGGAAGCCCGGCATGGCTACATCTGGTCAACGGGAGTCTCGCCGGCGGTGATATTCTGGCAGGACAGCGGCGGCGACACAAGTCACACAAGTTTTCCGCACCTTCTCTCTTCTTCTCTCTTCTTCCCTCTTCTTCTCATATGATTTCTTCTTCAAATCTTCTCCAAACCAACTAAAAAGAGTATAATTTAGCTTCTTCTTTTTTTTGAAAAAAAGCATATTATTTTGCCCTGGATTCTTCATTGTCTGAGAAATTTGACTTTCGGGATGAATCAGTTGTGTATCAGAAAGGCGTAAAGGGCCGATACTCCTCGATACGTATTGTATCGGGGCCGATACTATGGGAATACCTTTGCACATACCGTATAGGGGTGTATCGCGTACTGGGACTGTCCAAAACCGATACGACTCAGCCGATACGTATTGTATCGGCCGATATTTTAAACCCTGATTCTAACACAAACAGAATGCCACACAGCATAAAATAAGTTTGGCACCGGCATTTTGGAAGACAAACAAGAACAGAAATAATCTTTTGAACGGGGCATGAATAATTGGAATTAAGGTGAAATCAAAATCACTATATAAGAAATTGTTTTAAGAGGGAACGAGCAGGAGAAGAAGCGCAAGTTATTTTGCGGACCTTTAGATCTCGTGAAGTTGCCCAAACTCTCAATAAAAGTTCAAAAGCAGAATTCAGAAATGACCTGCACTAAAAAAACATATTTATGTTAGACAGATTCCTGAGTGGATATCATAAACATTTAAAAGCACCATAAATAAATAAATAAATAAATCTCACATGACATCAGCATCAAGAAGCAGATTTGAAGGGAAATCCATGCTATATTGCCAAGCAGCCTGACACCAACACTTGAATGCTGGAAAAGAAGTTCAGCAGTCACAAAGAGTGATGAAAAACATAATATGATAAATGATAATCCACTCCGAGAAAATATGTAACAATATAACTAATACTTTCTGGAAAAAATGTGCAACATGTCTAACTAACATTTTTTATGTTGAACACAACTTCTTAAAAAATCAAAACTCAACCATGAAAGGGAAATGAATTAAGCTAACCATATTGAACTAGCTGGTCAAACAAGACTGGCCCAATAACGAGACCACAGGTAATTACCACTGCTTATAAAATAAATAAAATTGATAAAAAAACAAGAAGGCTATCATTATTAAAAATAAGCCAAATAGCACAAAGCAAAAAGACAAGAATTCCTCCGAAAATAGAAAGGAACAAAGAAAGCCCCAAGACAAAAGCAACTGAAGTGGACCAATCACAGGAGGGAAAAAAAAAGTTGAGGGAAAAAATACAGATAAGTTTCAAAATAGTAGCCCATGTTTAACTAGAAAATATGCCTCCCCGATGCACCCAAGAGAAAGAAGCACTAATAAGCCTCGCAACGTCCAGAATCTCTCTAATAAGATCAGAATATCTTCAACTACCATTTTTCGCCCATCCAATAAGCGTCGAGGAATCTCCCTCAACAAGAAAGGCCCTAAAAGCATTGGTCTCAGTATAATAAAGAACGCTTGAATATCCACCGTAATAGCAATACCAACCATCAAAATTGAGTTTCAACTTACCAAGGAGCAAAGCAAACCAAAACACAACTTTAATTTTTCTTTTTTCTTTTATCAAGATTTCTTCAATTTTAGGGGGCAAGAAAGGCAAAGTGCCTTACAATCCCTCAAAACAACGGAAATAGGGATGTCATCAAACTCCTTGCAGGAATAAACCAAGAGCAAAACCAAAATCAACATCTTCCTCTTCCCAAATAGTGGTAACATTATCATTCGTATCATCGAACACTTTAGCATTCATCTCTTTCCAAATGCACCAAATGATAGGGAATAGCCACACAAGATCACAACACCTTACCTATCTTACCACCAAAACCAAGAAAACAAGCTTCCAAAAGAGTATTCAACATGCCTGGCATGGAACCACAACACATCCATCATACAAAACAACTTATGCCAAACCTCCACTGCTATCAGACAATGTAGAAACAAGTTATCAACCGTTTCACCACTAGCACAACACATCACACACATTACGACAAAGAGATTTATACGGTCTTCTTATCTAAAGCATATCAAAAGTATTTATCCTACCAGTTACCATGAGCAACCATCAAAGCCAAAGCTTCAATTTTATGAGGCAATCTCGACTCGCAAATCAAAGAAGAGGAAAATTAGGGGCCTCGAGCCTAAGCTTTGTTTATAAATGTCTTACCTAAACCTACCCAAATCATATCAACAAATCATCTTTTGCCTTAATAGCCTAAAACTTCTTCAGCTACAACTAAGACAATTGGATGTGACGATACCGAGACAAATTTCTATGAATTTTTCCCAAATTTTTAGATAAAAGGAGAGAAATAAAAACTAAGGTTCATATCTCATTTGGGTGATTCAGTCCAAATGTCCAATGCCAAATCCATCCTTTCTTTGTAAGAGATATAAGGTAAACATCACACTGGGATTAAAGTTTTGTTGAGTGGAATTGTTGAGTTATAAAATGAAAATCATAAGGCAAGTTAGTAAAACCCAAACAAGTTGACCCAAGCAATTACCCTAAAAAACACCACCACTGAGCAAGTTCTTGGCCCCTTTTAAAACATAAGGATAAGGTTTGGAATGAAACAACAAGAAGATTTTGTTGGCTAGAAATTTTTCCAATCTAATCGCAAAACAAGATACCAGGGAAAAAAAATTAAAAAAGAAAAACTACATTCAACAACAAAAAAAGAAAACTAATAAATAACAAGGAAATCCATAAAGCTAATATCAAATAATGCATGTCCAAATAATGAAATAAAAAGAACTATCTTGCCCCTTTTTTTCTTTTCTTTTTTTTATGAAGGCAAAAGAAATTCGCTTATACCATTAGCAAAAATTGGCCGGTGCACATCTCTCACATTTCCAAGAATAGGCAGAACTCGTGAAAGTACACCTTTCAATCGTGGAGTGAACTGCAAAGCTTCAATTGAATGCGAAAGTACAACAAACACTTTAGTTTAGGCAGACAAATTGCAATCACCCAGAAACATCCCAAGCTGATCACAATACACAAAGAAAAGGGAAGTTTGATTATTAACCATCCGCAGAAGCGAAGTCTGCAAGTATTTGAACCATAGATGGTAGAGCTGAATTTGGCCCTGACAAATGCAGAAATATTTCTTCCATCATCTGCCAAATCAGAGAAGCAAGAATCATTAAACAGAACATAGAAAGATTAAACAATGCAACCCCAGGAAGAGTTCAGAGAGAGAGGGGGGGGGGGGGCGGGCTAGAAAACAACTAACAAGGAAGTGTTTGATAACGTCAAAATATTTGACATGTTATCAGAAAACAATAAATGTAGGAAAAGGAAACGTTCAAAAAAGACAGCACAAGAAGAAGAAAATAAAAATGTTTAAAAAGCTTAAGTTATTGCAAAGCAAAATTAACAAGACGTATTCACAGGAGATGGAAGTTACATTCCATGGCCAATATATGCAAGTACAGATGCCCAAACAAATCAGGTACATAGGTAACGAAGAATCATTAAAGATAGTAAATGAAATTTTAACATGTATATAAGTTAGCAAAGATATACCGAAGTAGAATTATGTGCGTGTGTGTCAGTTTGACACACGCACACCGAGGACAACTTATAAGATGAGGTATTAAAAGGACCCAAAGGATGACTTAGAAGAACAGTCAACATGTGGGAAATCACCCAAGATGTCATAGATTTGACATTTAAATTATTCAAATTTATAAATAATTATATTGAATAATTATTTAATTTATATCAAATTATTCGCTGGGTCTGTTGGCTTGAGTAGGTCACTAGGTCTGACAGTTCAACTCTTTAGTCTGGCTGGGTTTTCAAGATTTTTCAACTGTTAGTTGGAATGCTCAACCCTTTCCAAAAAAAAAGTCCGAGGTCCCGTCCGCATCTGTTCAACTGGGCTTTCAAAACATTGGTCTATGGTAGGTAAACGAGCTTGCAGTGCATCAATGGTCCCCTAGTTTCGACCTCCCCTAATACAATAAGAATACCAATTACGTCGGTAAGAGTTTCAACTTTGAGCATTTCCTCAGAATCTTAATGATAGAGAGGCTCTTGAGTTTTCTTCCTTCATTTCTCTCTTGAAGCGTGTTGCTATTAGACCTCATATTCTTGATAAGAGGAGATGGTTGTTGCATTCCTCAGGGATCTTCTCGTATTATTCATTGATTGCTGTATCACAAGGCATCTAGAATTACAGTTTTAATTGATTTGGTGGGTATCACCTCCTTAGTTTTATTGGAGGATTGGCTCTCTTTCTTCTCACGTCTAATGCATATCTCTCCTCTCATATTTTTTTTTTCAAAGTAATGTACATCATCTAGATGGCATTTTAATATTAATTGAGTTTTATATCCTATACCACTTTTATGAAATGAAAGAAATTAACCTTAAAATGTTAAATAAAAATAAAAACATAGATTGTTCTTTAACTTATTCATAAAAGATGTTAATAATAGGTATATGGCCACCCCCCGCAGTTCCCAAAATCTAAGATAGAACACAAATCGGTCAACAACTGCTTTATATTTTCTATTAATGAAACCACTCATCAATTGTCCGTGAGCGACCAAATCAGCAGAACTTACTAGGTCAGGAAAATGTGAGCCTATTGAAACAAGTAGACCTGCTGCAGCTCTTTGCCAGTCAGAATTGAGTTCCTACATCAAGGAAAATTAAAATTTTGAATAATAAGAGGTGATAGATGAATAAAAGAATTGACAATGAGAAGATAAATGATAAACTTTCTGTTCAACCTAATAAAGAATAATGCTTGCATCCACAATTTGAATAGCAGTTTGATAGTATCACTATTCTTTTTTAAGATAAGAAAGATAAATAATTGTACATCAAACAGAAATGATAAATAATTGTACATCAAACAGAAATAATATAGACATTATAATCCCAAGACTACAGAGAAGAAGTCCATGTTATATAAATATCTGCTATGTGGGGATGGTGCTGGCCAGGTTGTAAATATACCACAATCTTTTATCCTGAACCGAAGGACACAACACCAACTCATCCAAAAGAGACAACAAAGAAAACAACTCCTCAAACTCCCTATCATTTAGATTTCGACAAAAATGAAAATTCCACGAAATTGGGAAAGAAGAAGACACCACAAAACTATCAATAGGAGCGTTATGAAGCAACGATAATGCGAACACCCGGGAAAATAAAGAAAGAAAAGCACGGTCCCCTCTCCATACATCTTCCCAAAACCGAACTCTATTCCCACATCCGACCTTAAAAGACAAGAATTTACAAAAAGAACTATAAACCCGGGAAATACCTTTCCAAGGACAACACCCAGAGACCCTAATTCCCAAGTTAGCATCCCAACCATTTTCCTGTAATCCATATTTGCTTTTAATAACTTTATGCCAAAGAGAATCACACTCTAAAGGAAACCTCCAAAGCCACTTCCCAATAAAAGCATTATTCCTCTTTACAATGTTACCCATAGCAAGACCTCCTTTCAACTTGGGACAAGATACAATACCCCAGTTAGCTAAAAATGGTCTCTTCCCTTCACCTCTAGCCTCCCAAAAGAAATCCCTCATTAATTTCTCCAACCTTGCCGCCACCTTTTTAAGCATTTGGAAGATAGACATATAGTAAATAGGCAAACTAGACAACATTGACTTAACCAAAGTTAATCTACCTCCTCTAGACAGTAGGGCTTTCTTCCACCCATCCAATCTTTTTCCCACCCTCTCTAACACCGGCTCCCAAAAGGAAACCCTCCTTGGATTACCACCTAATGGTAAACCCAAATATTTCATGGGCCAACCATCCACTTTACAACCTAACTGATTTGCCAAATCATTCAATCCAGAATCTAAAACATTAACCCCAGCTAAAACACTTTTTCTCAAATTCACCCTCAATCCTGACATAATTTCAAAGACCTTCAAAATAGATTGTAAATTACTCACCTTTTCTTCCTCAAAAGACAAAAAAAATAAAGTATCATCAGCATACTGAAGGTGAGAGACTGAGACTCTATCCCTTCCTACCTCAAAACCCTCAACCAACCCTACATCCTTAGCCTTATCTACCAATCGTCCCAACACATCCACAACCAAGATGAATAGAAAAGGGGACAATGGATCTCCATGTCTTAAACCCCTAGAAACTTTAAACATCTCACCCGCCTTACCATTAACAATCACAGACAAATTAACTAAGGACAGCCAACCCCTGATCCACTTCCGAAATCTCTCCCCAAAACCCTTTTTATCCATCACATCCTCAAGAAACTCCCATTCAACATGGTCATATGCCTTTTCAAAATCCACCTTAAATAGAACACCTTTTTTCTTTTTTGATCTATACTCCTCAACCACCTCATTAGCCACTTAAACAACATCTAAAATCTGTCTTCCTTCTACAAAGGCAACCTGAGATGAAGAAATTGTATTTCCCAAGACCAACCTCAACCTTTTTTATAAAACTTTGGCCAAAATTTTATAGAGGGATGTGACCAAGCAAATAGGCCTAAAGTCACTTATCTTTACTGAATTCTCTTTCTTTGGAATGAGACAAATAAAAGATGCATTAGTACATGCGTTCACCACCCCGCTCTCAAAAAAATTCTAAAAACACTTTAAACAAATCATCCTTAATCACTTCCCAACAATCCTGAAAGACACCCATTGTAAACCCATTCGGACCCGGGGATTTATCCCTACTACAATCAAAAACAACCTCTTTTATTTCCTCTATCTCAAATGGTCTCTCTAACCACTCTGCCAATGCCTCACTAATAGGACTCCAATCTAAACCTTCTAACCCCGGTCTTTCCACCCCTTTAGAAAGATACAACTCAGAAAAAAACCTAAAAATTTCATTCACAATCCTATCCTCATCAACCACTACATCACCATTCACCAATTCAATTTTATTTATAACCTTTCTAATTCTATTTCCATTTGCAACTTTATGGAAAAATCTTGAATTATTATCCCCCTCCTTCCACTTCACTTTTGCCTTTTGCATCCAAGAGACTTCTTCTTTGAATACAACTTCCTCAAATCTACTCCTAAGAACACCTCTCTCTCTTAACACCTCCTCACTAGCATCACCCCCACACACCTCCAAATCAATTTTTTCAATTCTCTTCAAAATAGAGTTTTTAACCTCTCTAAGATCCCCAAAAACCTCTTTATTCCACATCTTAATTTTGATTTGACACACCTTAACTTACTCATGAACTTGAAACCCTCCCACCCACTCACCGAAACTTGACTCCACCACTCCTTAAAATCCCTAAAAAATAATGGATGATCCAACCACATATTTTCGAACCTAAATGGAGTGGGACCCCACTTTACATCACAATTTTCTAAAAAAATAGGATTGTGATCCGAGACCACTCTAGGAAGAGACTCTTGCCTCACATTGGGAAACCAAGCTTCCCACTCACTTGAAAACAAAAATCTATCCAATCTACAGCACACAACCCTTTCCCTCCCATTTGACCAAGTAAAATTAGCATTTAATAAAGGAGGATCCGTTAATTCACACTCCCTAATAAAAGAGTCGAAGTCCCTCATGCTCCTAGTGACCCTGGAACCATTAATTTTTTCTGATGTTCTCCTAGTGACGTTAAAATCCCCACCCAACACCCAATAAGGACTGCATAACCCAAACAAATAAAACAACTCCTTCCAAAAATCTTTTCTACTTCTATAGTCATTGGGCCCATACACCCCAGTTAACCACCACACTCTATCACCCGAATTACTAAACCTAACAGAAACTGAGAACTCACCAATAACTACCTCCTCTACCTCAACCTTTCTTTCATCCCATAGCACCACAACCCCCCTCTGCCCTACCTATTGAGGGCAGAAAGGCATATTCCTTAAACCTAGAGCCCCATAAACTTTTCACTATTTTTCTATCCACTACTTCCAACTTACTTTCTTGAAGGATCACAATATCTGGGTTATTTTTCCTCAATATTTCTTTCACAGCACATCTCTTCCTCACATCTCCCAAACCTCTAATATTCCAACTGACTATCTTCATTAAGATGCATTACTACCCCCCCAATCTAATCCCATCTGATGCTGTCGTAATTGATACTTGAATGTAAATTTTTTAATTCTCTAACGCCCTTACATCTACTCCCACCACCTTCTTTAATCCCCTTATCACTTTTACCCACTGACTTCAAACCACATCCCTTTTTTCTAACTAAAAACAGATTCATTTTACCCAACAATTCTTTTAACTTAACCCACCCTTCCTCGTCTAAAGGAAAAGAAATCACATCCTTTAACTTACCATTCCACTGAAACTCATCAACCATATTATCCTAATTCTCATCAGACCTCTCTAAACCTGTCTTACTATGGATAACCTTATTATGAGAATTAAAATGACCCTTATTTGGACAGTGACTAGGAACTTCCATATTAGGGACCTCTCTATTCCCCACATTTCCCAACCCAGAAAATTCAAGATTACATTCAATAATGTTTGGGACACTCACTCGGATCTCAAGATCATCCCTGTCATCCCCAAAAAATGTTAAACCCCGAGAATTAGGAGAAGAATGCAATTCGTGCTTAACCCTGTTGTGCAGCTCATGAGCCCGAGAAGGCTTCCCTAAGGAACAAAAAACAAATAGAATATGGGCTCTGAGGAACCTTCTAAAAAGACAATTACACAAAAAAGCTACCATACTCACAATTTTCAATGAAACTTGATGCAGCCTAGTACTGAAGATATTACGATATTACCAAGCAACTGCTTCTTAGTCTGTTAGTTCTTTTATAAACTACTGATTGTTAGTCTGCTGCTGTCTTATAACTCATAATACAGCCTTGTAATGTCAGCCGTTCTTCCAATTTAGTTAGTCAGTGATGTAATCTGTGTAATGGCATAGATAGCAGTACAGTTGTTGCCCTGCTACTACTGTTGCTTGCTACTGTTGCTTCCCCGCCACTACGGTCACCTACTGTCAGTTTCTAACTACTGCTGTTACTATTGCAGCCTACTCTATTGTTGCCTAATGCCTGCTGCCATGAGCTACTGGATTATGCTTGGTTCTTAGCTTATGCTTTATTTTAGTTCCTTTGTAATTGTTCGTTAGTTACTACTGTCATCTTTTTACTTGGTGACAGCCTAGTCACTTTAGTACTTCTCTTAGTTAGTTACAACTAGAAGATTCCTTATAAGTAGAGGGAATTGTAGATCTAAATCAGTTTTGCAGATCTGATTTCTGTTCTTAGAGAAAATTTCTGTCTTCTCTGTAACTTTCCAAGTTTCACAATAAAGGAGTCCATTTTCTCCCATTTTCTTGCATTTTCTTGTTTATCAAACAACGAGAATGCATCAATAGATTCCCAAAAATACTTGTAAGATTATTTGAGAATTAGTTTTTTCAGACATTTTAAATCAGTTTTCTATCAGAACAGAGCTTTGAGATCCCTGTTTCTTGGTTCTTCTCCTTAATTCCAGCATTGTTCATCAATGATAGTGCAATTTCTTTCATTTTTCTTGGTAATTGAAGCTTGATTTGCATCAAAACTTCTCTCCTATTTCTGTGTCCAAAATTCATCCATGATGTTTCCTCCAATATGACTAAATCACAATATGATGCTTTCAAAGCAATGCAACCCTCAAGGCCCAACCCTTGTTTTCCCAGCTCTTTAAGAGTATAGCATAAGGTATTTACTATGACCTCCCAAACCAACCAAAAAATTCTTCTCCACAGAGAATAATAAAAAAGGCAATGGATTAAAAGGAGATTAACACAATCCCAGCATCTACTTTATTCAGCACACATAGTTTTGGAATAGCCAAAATTCACCAATATCAGGTTTGTCCACCATTATTATTCAATCTAGAATAGCCATCCACACGAAAAAGTTAGCTTAGAAGGTGCAGGAGATTTCTAAACAAACTTAAGGAGGGAAAGACACTTCACCATCACTTGACATGCTGAAGGGAAAAAATGATTTTTCACTGAGTACTCCAGAGATGCTATGATCCAAATACCTCCCATCCTTAACCGTGAACACAAGAGCATGATGAACAAACCATCCATCAAGCTAATCAAGAAATCCAAACACCACCATCCTGCGACGCTGCAATGGTACAAGATCAGAAAGGAGTGACATCTCCACACTCCATACTATACGTATCCGAAATCTAATCTTCACCCCCAGCCCCATTTCCTTCCTAGACTTGGATGCCTTTAACAAATCTTCTAATTTACAGATACTCTTCCACACTGCATCCATATGGATCCCAGATCCCAGTACCTTCCTAACATCCCAATCATTGCACATTGTTCTGTGCATTGCTTAAATTACTCTACTCCATAGTTGGCCCTGCTCCGCCTTAAATGAAATTTGAAGTCTTAATTGCCACATACTTTATCGACACAAGAACTCTGAATCTTGTACCAATCAGACATATACAAATTCAAATTAAATAGTATTGACAAATTCCACAACGACTCGAATTTCTTATTTAAAAAACTGAGTGAGTGAATGAGTATGTAACACGGTGAGAGAGAGGGTGGTAATTTCTCATAAAAAAGATAGGAAGCTAGTCAAGGAAAATAAAAATTTTGGAGAATCATCAAACACAATACCGAAAACAGCAATTGGACCAAAATTAACTCATGCTAACGCAATTGGTTATGCATTGCTCATGTGACCGCAAAACAACAAAACAGAACTCAAGAAATAACAGTCTGGTGCTTTCCAGAATTAAATCGTAACTCTAACTGATATAATAATCCATAACACTGCATGAAGAACCTGGCCATGTAAACAAGCACCAGTAAGACACCAGATTATGTTAACCAAAAAATAAAAATAAAAAACTCTGGCACCTTTTTTCTTTGGGACAATGAAAAGAGACACATTCCTTATCAAAAATAGATGAAAAGAAAAGCTATCGTTGAATATCAAGCTGGTAAAGGAAACCTTATTTTCCCCACCAGGCCATACTGCTAATACTGTATAATGGCCAATCACTCATTCATGATTATCTTAACCTCTTCAGCCTCAAATCTGCTAGAGAATATCGACTTGTTTGCTTCTAACATTAATATAAAACAATTGCTTCCAGCACATCACAGACAGACATTTACCATGATGAGACCGCCAAGAATTCTGCAAAAATGGAGCACAGTATATAATCGCTCATGCTCCGTTTGATTCCCACGAGCTTTTAGGAAAATAAAAATAAAAATAAAATTGTTTAATCCTGATATTTTTTATTTAGGCTCCCAAAAAACAAATAATCCATTGAACAAAGCCTATCAAAATAATTGAAAATAATATTTTTGACATAATCTTTTTTTATTCTTTTGAAACCAAAACAATAGATAACATGAGTCAACATTTCACCCTCTTTTCTCGTATCCATCTACTCAACAACCACAGGATTACAAATTTCACCAATGGCAATTTATAGAGAATTCAAAAAAGGCCTTCATTTTGAGATTTTAAAAGAAAAACCAAGATCTTAATAGTAGACATGATGATGTGGGGGGTTAAATCTCCAGAGTTTCATACACTACAGGGATGCTATAAGAGGCCAATTCAAGACATGAATTACAATACGAGAGCTATAGTCATCAGAGCTACAAAGGTACAAGAAGTACCAATCTTTATTGGAACTTGCACATTATACCAAAGTCATGTTGCCTTCTAGGAAGCCCAAGTCTACTATTATTCAAATTTTGTTATCAATTGATTCACGGCTCCAAAACCCATAAACTAGCTCAAACAGCTAATGCAACAATCAAAGTAGAATACATACACTCATGCTAAACACATATATAAGTTAGGGTTTTGCCAACAGAAAATGAAAAGTAAAGTACCTTTGAGGAGATCATTTCGGCAGTGGCCAGCTTAGCGAGCTTTACCATGAAAGTTGGATCAATGTCTGTTTTGTCCAAGGCACGAACTCCAAATGCCATTACTTGAAAAACCCCAGCCATGTTCCCGAATCTCTGTAACATTTACAAAAGCCTAATTGCACTCCACATTCTCACAGAGAGAGAAAAGCAAGCCCTAATTTAGATTCAAAAATAAACATGCATAAAAAGAGCAGTACCCGACGACCTCCTCGAGAAACAGAAGAGCAACAATCTAGAACCAGGAGCGGATTCCTGAAATTACAGGCTCATTAGGTCCGACAATCAAATAATTATATACATGGGGGGAGAGAGAGATAAATACAGGGCAGCGATGTCATTGAGAGCGGCCATGGAGGCTTTTCTGACCATGGGAGAATCGTCAGCAAGCGACGAAACCAGGACTTGAACGGCCTCTGAAACCATTAGATCATGAGATCACATATTGGAAGAAGAAATGAAGAATATGGAACTACATTGGGTGTTAAAATTGGAGGTACCTGGTACAGGAATGGAACTTCCGGAGCTAGAAGAAGCCATGGAAACGATAAAGCGAAAAGAGACCCAGCGAAGAAGAGAGAGAAAATCGAAGAGGAGGAAAGACACCGCAGAGACGGACCTGTTATAGGCGGCAGCATGTATTTTTTTTTTTAAGCATAAATTACTGTTATACTCCTCTGGCATCTGATAATTATAGACAGACCCCTTCTATTTTCAAAAATAACAGAAATACTCTACTTTTGAAAATAATATACCGTGAGACACCCTCCATGAAACTATCGTTGACTTTGCTGATGTCATACTCTGATTTTTTTGGCAAAATACCAATAATACCCATTTTACTTTCTGTTTGGACATTTGAATAAAATACAATAACTTACTTTTCCAAACATTTTTATTTTTAGGGTTGTTTAGTTATTATAGGTCCTCTGATTAAGAGTTGTGGACCCAATAGATCCACCAAAAAAAGTAGTAATCCAGTAGGTCCTTGAGGCTTTATTCCGAACAAAATTGCCCTTTAATAGGCAAAAAATTGCACGACATATAAAATAGCAAAAAAATCTCAGTCACCTTCCATAATAGAATAGGCGCGGGGACAAATCCTAAAAAAAAATGGATGAAATTTATTTGAAAGTCAAAAACACAAAAAGAAGGCTATTTACTGTGCTAGACCACCTTCTTTGTCGTGGAGGGTCTACTCTATTCAAGGATGGTCATCGGACATATAAAAACCATTGCCGGAAAAAGCGTTCTTCATCAGAGTTGTTGCGAAATCCGACAGTTTGCCCATTAACCCAAAAAAAGTACCATTTTTTTGACCGTGTATAACATATATATGTATGCTCTATGAAACACAAATACATATGTGGGGGGAATTGGATTGACATACTTTTGGGTTTGGTTTTGATTTTAAAAGTTTTAGGTTTTCATATGTATAAGATGATTGATTTTCTTCTATTATTTCATGATTCATGGTAATCAAACCCTGGAAAGTATAAAATACATATATTTGTAAAACCCTGGAACATATACATTTAATACATGACATGAATTTTTCAACGATTATATATATTTAATGTATATGAAAATTACACACACATATATTTCAACTAAAAAATATTCATAAACGTATACCTTCCCATAAGAGTTAACATCAACAAGTCCTTTAGAACGTTAATAATTTAATAATTAAAAATAGATCCAGTAAATCTATCTGGATGAGTAACTTGAATATAATTATATTCAAAATGGATTTCAAATTTAAAAATAAGACTGTGGCTATTTAAATCAGATTTATAAATACAATAAACCGAAATTTCAGTATAATATTCATTAAATTCCCAACTAGAATTAATATCAAAAACATCTTCAATAGAAAATTCAAATCTATTAATACTCATGAAATAATACTTACAAAATATCTTCTTGAAGATGGATACAAGAGAAGATAGTTGATGAGAAAGGAGCAGCGTTCGAGAGGTTAGAAGTTAGAAGCAGATGGATCCCCACAGACTGGGTCTCATCTGTTTTATAGAAGACGGACTTTAAATTCTAATTTTAGAATCCGCTACAGTAATCAGATAAAAATCCAGAAATTCAAAATGTTTACAATATTTTCAAAAAGTAAATAGTAATCTACAGTTATGAATAGTGCTGAATAGTAACTACTACAGTGCTAAATAGTAACTTTATGACATTTTAAGAGTGTCTGACATCCTTTGAACTTCAAGGCAATGAGCTTATTTTCTTATACGAGCTTATCTTCTTATGCATGCACATCTGACACCCTTTGAACTTCAAGACCGATTATAATGAGTTTATTAAATGCGCCGAAAGTAGTCATTGCATTTGGCTAATAGTCATTGCATCTGGCTGAAAAAATCTAAACCATAATTATCGTCTTCAATAGGCTACGAGCTATTTACTTCTTCTTGGATACTGTCGTTTTCATCGTCAGACCCCATCTGAGATATTACTTGTTTCAATTTTTATTTTTATTTTTTTGAATTCTTTTTTACTACTTGAAGTAGCAAAATCACTCTGAAAGAGAGCCTTCTTGGAGAAATTGCTGATCAGTATTAGTTAGAGGAGAACTTTTACATAAATGAGGATTTCTTCTAAAAAATTCTTTTAGATTTGGAATTAAGACTTTATCGAAAACTAAGGAATCCCATCATTTATATTTTATTCGATAACATAAATATGGAGGACAAGGGTAAGGAGCAATAGAAGAAATAAGGAATTCTCATCCCATGATCCATACGAGGCAAAATTGAGACATAAACATAAGAAAAGGACAAGATTTTGACATACCATTAGGGAAAGTAAAATTATGAACATAATATTCAAATCTTTCAATTACTGGAGGTGGAAAGAAATGAGTACTAGGACCAAATTTATAAAACCACTTATTGAACCATAAAGGAAAATTAAAATTAGTTTTATGACAAAAATGGAAAAACCAGATATAGGAGAAATTTGTATTTTGGAACAAAAAACATTTTTCCCATGCTTCAATATAATCACAGTAATTATAAGACTGAGGAATAAATTCTACTAAGAATATCTTTGGAGTATGTGGAAGTTGGTTCCAATCCTTAAGAGAAAGAACCTTAAGGATCTGACATTTGAAATAGGCTATTTCAGAATTATGATTATTTTTATCTCTATAGTTATGGGTAATTGACACACTAATTGTATCAATTAAGATTAATTCAAAGAAGTTTTTGGGTTTGTCACCAGTGGTGCTAATCCAATAGCGTTGAGACATAAATAGGTCTGGGATTAATTTAGAAATAGGCTTATTTTCAAATTCTCTTTCTACAGGGAAAATTTCATTTACTTCTGGTTTATAAATAAATTGTGACTTATTGGCAAAAGGAAACTGAGTAAATGACTCTATTGGAGTCTGGATATATGACCCAGGTTGGGTTGGTGACCCACTACTAAGCTGGTTCGGATTTGTATTTACAACTGAACTGTAAGACTTGATAGGAGTATTTGGTTTTAAGATGCTAATGCAGAGAACTGGTTATAAGAACTTGTAGAACCTTGAAATTGAGGCTGACTTATAAAACTACTACTAGTTTTGGGTTTTTGTGAAGAAGAAGTGGTCTTTGATCTTCATTGCATAGTCAGAAGGGCTAATTGGTTTTGGTTTGTTGCCTGACATTTCCTTGGAAAGGAAATCAGGAAGACAATTAGATTCTCCTTTTATAAATTCTATTTCAAAATAAAAAATACTCAAAATAGCTTGCCATCGGGCAAAAATATGCTTACTAGCAATATTTTTAACGTCTTTTTCTAAAATTGATTTTGCACTTTTACAATCAATTCATAATAAAAACTTTTGATTCAAAAGATCACTTTGAAATTTACTTATACATATAAAACAATTGATAAAATTTCTTTTTTAATAGTACTATATTTTAGTTGTGCTGAATTCCAAGATCCCGAGGTAAATAGTACTAATTGGTCATAGTTGTCTATTTTTTGTTTTAGAATTCCACCATAACCAATATTTGAAGCATCGGTTTCAACTATTTTATAACTTTTAGGGTTTGCTATATGTAATAATGGTAAACTGGCTAGTTTTAGTTTAAGTAATTTAACTATATCAGTGTGAGTTTTACTCCATTCTGGAGGATTATTCTTAAGTCTATCATATAGAGGTTTACATAATCTATGTAAGTCTTTGTAGAAATTTCCTACATAATTAAGACTTCCCAAAAATCTCTGTAATTGTTTTTTATGTTTAATTTCATTAGGAAATTTATTACAAAATTCTAAACTTCTTTTAATAGGAATTATAGTTCATTTTTCTATCCAAAGACCTAAAAATCTTATTTTAGTTTTAACTAGACTTATTTTAGTATGAGAAACCACTAGAACATTACGTTTAGCTATTTTTATAAATGTTTCTAAATGTTTCCAATGTTTATTAATATTATCACTAAATATTAATACATCATCTATGTATACAATTGACCATTCAGAATATGGATTGAAATTTTCATTCATTATATTTTGAAATTCACTTGGAGCATTTTTTAATCCAAAAAGCATTACGTTCCATATTGTCCAAAAGGGACATTAAATGCCGTTCATATCTATCTTCTTCTTTTATCTGAATTTGCCAGAATCCAGATTTCATATCGAATTTACTAAATATAATTGCACTATGTAGTTTGTTTAATAAATCTTGTTTATTAGGGATTGGATATCTTGTCCATTGTACAACCTTATTTAACGGTTTATAATTTATAACTAATCTAGGAATTCCTCTTTCTATTTCACTGGGTTTATTAACATAGAAAGCTGAACAGCTCCATGGAGATTTACTTTTTCTAATAAATTTTGAACTTCTTTTTTGCAATATTCTAACAATTCTTGACTCATTTGAATAGGTCTAGCTTTTGTTGGAATTTTTGATTCATGAAAATCTTTTTCATATGGTAAGTTAACTTCATGTTTCTTCCTATTCCAAAATGCATTGGGCAAATTAGAGCAAACTTCAATTTTTATCTTTTCTTCAAATTGTTCTATTTGTGATTTTAATTTTGAATCTTCTAACTGTTTTTCAATATTAAAAATTTTAATTTCTTGTTGAAGATATTTATAATGTTTTTCTTTATTAATAACATTTATCTGTTTAGTAATTAAAATTTCTTTTATTTTATTAATTTCTCTAGTTCTAGTGGGTTCAATAAATTCAAAAATTAAATCTTGTCCCAAGGCTTTTGTTCTAATTCCTTTAGAATCTACTAGAAAGGTTCTATTAATTGTAAAATGGTGTTCCTAAAATTATAGCTTTTGTCATATCTTTTAATAATATAACAGTAGATTTTAAACATATTCCATTATTGCAAATTTGTACATTAGTTAATTTATAATTAATATTTAATTTGCTACAGTACTAAGAGATTCAGTAGTTTTTTCAAAATATTTAGTAGGAATTAATCCTTCTTGAATACAATTCATATCTGCACCAGAATCAACTAATGCAATGGTTTTTAAATGATATTCTTTATTTATTACTAAAGTAATATTTATATGATGTTTTCTATAATCAATTAAAGAACTTAATTTTAAAACATCTAATTCTCATGGTGTCTAATTCATCCATAGGTTCTTATAAAGGGCTAGGTAAGTCAATACTATTATTAATAGTTTTCTGTTTTAACAATTCTATAGTAAACATACTTTGTTGTTCTTCTATATATTTAATTTGGTCTTTTAATTGTCTTATTTCAAATTTATTCTGATTAATTTATTTCTTTAAATCTTCTATAGTAGTTTCTTTAAGTTTAAACTTCTTTAGAATATTATTAAAATTATCTTGATCTATCTCAATAATTTTATATTTGAAATGATTATCTTTACTACTGATTGTTCTTAAGAAATTTTCTAAATAAATTTTCTTTTGTTCTGGATTACTAATTTCATCGGCAAAATCTAATAATTTTCTTTCTTCTTTAGTTAAGACATTTATACTTTTGCAATTTCCAATACAAATTTCTGCTTCATTAATATCTTCATTATCACTTTCTAGACTACTACTTTCACTACTAATTTCTAAATCATCAGAATAATTTTCTATTTCATTTATATCATTATCTTCATTATAATCAGATTCACTATCAGAATTTTCAAAAAGTAAATTATATAATTGATTTTTTAAATTATCACTAATATCTAGATTATTAATTTTATCTTTTAGAGAACAATTTGTTTTATAATGACCTATTTTTCCACATTTAAAACATGTAGGACTTTTTCTTTTAGGTTTTGAATTATTATTATCAGATTTCTTGGCTACAGGTTTATTAGTTTTATTTTGAGGTTTCTTCTTATACTAGGAATATTTTCTAGGGCTATTTGTTTTCTTTCTCTCATATGGTTTTCTTTTTGCTGGAGTTCTACATTTAGTTTGTTTTCCTTTTTGAGTAGAAGGAGCTTGTATAGTAGAATAACCAAATTATTCTCAAAATTTTCCTAATTCAGTTTTACTAGTTAATTGATCTTTTTTTATTTGGGCTTTTAATTTTAAATCTGTGCATATAGTTAATCCTTCAGTATTTATTAGACTTACTATATCACCATAAGTTAATCTTTGATAATTTATTGTTCCACCATGAATTGATCTAAGTTTTTGCTTAATTTTTCACTAAATAATTTTGGTAATCCTGTTATAAATCTTTCTTTCCAATAATCGTTATTACAATCTTCTCTAAGCATTACTTTACTAAGAAATACGTCTTTATACCATCTAAAATCTTCTAATTTAAGACATCTATGATTATTCAGAATTTCACTAGCTCTTTTAGTTATTGTTGAAGTATCCCCAATAAAATGTCTTAAAATGCTAAAAATTAAAGTGTTTATATTATCTGAAATTGTTCCACCCTCAAGTATCTTTCTGATAGGTATTCCATTATCATCTTCTTTTACAGAATTCATAATAGTAATTTCATTTATGAAGTACTATAATGATCCCACCAACCTTTCAGCCAGGCTGTGAATCCTAAAATTAGCATTTTAAAAGCTTCTTCTTCTATATTGTGACCTTGTGCTTTATAAATAGTTGCAATTATTATCATTTCGTAAGCAAAATTCATTATTTCATGTTCTGATCTACCATCAATATTCCATTCATAAATTGAATTACCATCATATTTTCCTTGTGCATAATATGGTATTTCTTCAAATTGAATATTTACTGGCGTTGGTTTATTATAATAATTTCTAGGTGTTGGAGGTTTAATTATAGAATTAACATTAGAATCTTGAAAATTATCTTCTAAAGTTTCTATTTGATTTTTAGTTATAGGTGCAATACTTTTCGAAGTACTGGGTAAATCTATTTTTAAATTTACAAGTTTTATACTTATTTCTTCAATAAGATCATTTTTATCATTTCCCAATTTTAAATTTATATTATCATCTTTTGGCTTTAAAAATGATGGTTTATTATTTTTTTTTTATTTTCTAAATTTAAATTAGAACTTGTACTTGATTTGTTTTCTAATTTACTCATTAATTTATCTTGTTTTTCTTCTATACGATTCATTTGTTTACCTATAGTACGTGTGTCTAAATATTGATTTGTGTAATTATTTTGTTCCATAATTGTATTAGTTTCTTTAATAGTAGTGGTTCCAAACTCATTTCCTTTACTAGGAATTTTAATTGGTGAAGCATTTATTTCTTGATCATTAATTTGTATTTTAATTTTTTCTAAGGGTGGATGAACTGATTTTACAGTATTGGTTTCAGTTTTCCAAGTATTTAAATTACTAGTAATAACATGTAAATCATTATTATTTTTGGTTAAGAGAGTAGTATCCCTACCCCCCTTTGTATGTAAAGAGCATTGTTTTAAAACCCAGACCGTTCATCAAACCGGACAAGTGACCGGGTTAAGGGTCAACCGGATTGAAACGTAATGTCATTATGACATCATAAATATATTAATTTTTATTTTTTAAAAATTTAAAAATATAGAAAAAAAATCCTATAAAAGTTCTAAATTTTTTTTAAGAAGTATCTCTATTCTTTATACATTATAATTACACAATATCACAACAATGCATATGTGAACCAGCCAACCTGATCGGGAGGCCTCTCGTTCACTTTTGGGGGTGTTTTCTTGAGTGGATTGGGGATGATGTTTATCCGTCTCGATTTATCCTTCTCTATTATCCTTCTCTATTATCCACGTTTATCGTTCTCTATTATCCACTCAAGATTGGGTTTTTGAAAAAGGGATGAGAGTTTATAAAAAACTAGGAGTCGCCACCTTATTTTTAGGGAACAAGGAAACCACAAAAAAGAATTTTATTTTCAATAAAACATTGACCCCATATTTTGGAATAGCTTGGTCTTTGAATCAAAGTTGGATTCGGGGGCTAGGTTACGAAGTGGGAAGGTTCCAAAGAACTCCTTGTAGGCACCCACCTCGCCCTAATTAAAGGTATCCTAATTAGATTTGGGCTTTATCAAAATCTTTTCAAAACAATCCTAACATATCTAATCAACCACAAAATATGAATAATAATATATAATAATAATAATACATAGTACAAAAGTATACACAATCCTAGGGATCTCAGGAGACTAGAAGTCAACCTAAGATTGGACTTGCATCCTATTGACTGCCTACGTACCTTATCAATTGCTTGACAAAGATCAAAGTCCACGTAGTTCGATTACATAGGACTCTCCTATTGTAATAAACCACATAATCGTAGAGATTCTATCTTATCTTGGACTCTAGCTTCGAGAGTTTGAGTTTGATTAAAACACTTGTTATGAGAGATGAAATTTCATTCCATTTTGAATTCTTTCAAAATCACTTTTTAGGATTATTGTCGAAGTAGAATCCTAGGTAAAATAGAACTCTATTCTTATTGTAATTCTTAAAACAAAGAAGAGTCCTAAGTGGGGTCAAGTGACCCCCCTAATCCTAGGGTTTCTAGCTAATCCTAGGTTAGTCTAAATACCTAAAATACTAAAATATGCATGCTGGAAAATTCTGGAAAATAGGTAAAAAATGCATTCAAGTAGGTAAACAATGCATGATAATGTCCTAAATGCAATCTATGTTAGCTATGGGAACCTAGGCATGTTGTTAAGTTGGTTTGGGCCTAAAAAATGAGTTTTAATGCACTTTTAGGTCACTTTAAACCCATGGACATATTTGAAAGTAATCAAAAAGTGTACTTAAAACCCTAAAACAATGAATAAAAAAATGATAAAAAATATGCACTAAATGCAACCTAATATGCATACTAAACTATTATCAAAACATAGCATTTAATCACAAGGGAAGGGACTCACCTTTGCATGCTCCCTCGAACACATTTTATATATCAATCAAACATTCCAAGTGATAAAAAAAATAAGCTAGGATGAGGATAGTACTAATACTAAACTTAAAAAGATTAACAACCTAATATAAAGGACTTAAACATGCATTCCTACATATTGAAAATCTTTTCATGCATACTAAAAGAGATGCTAAATATGAACACCTAATCCTAAACATTCAATCCTAATATGGTATGACTAAAGAAGAATGGAAGAAGAGAAATATGCATACATATTATAAAAATAATTCCTAAACAATAAACTAGCCTATCATGCATACTAAAGAAATATGGAACCTAAAATATGCATGCTAACAATGAACTATATCATATGCATGCATACTAATAATGAACTAAATCCTATGCATATTAAGGAAATAAAAAACCTAACCTAATATGATTAAAGAAGAAGAAGAAGAAGAAGAAGAAGAAGAAGAAGAAGAAGAAGAAGAAGA